>BMAV01001402.1:0-22077 GCA_019973955.1 Trichonephila inaurata madagascariensis | reverse complement strand
GAGCCCAGGCATTAAAACCCGTGCAGAAGTTGCCGATTCACGTTAATTTGTCTGGGCTTAAATGTCCTCCCGTTGTATTGTTGTGGAAGTTTGGAGAGGGGGTGGTAGTGTCTGGCTACTGTTGACAGTAGATTACGGGATGTTTGTCCCAATTTTCCGCATTCGCGCTAGTTGAGTTACTCTTTTGGGGGGAGGGGAGGTGATGGTCCTTCGAACAAGACGGTGAGGAGAGTCCTTTGGTTCTTGGATCGAGAATGCAGTGGACAGAACATGGTATTAAGGAAATGGAGTTCCTTTGTCTTAGCCCGACGGAAGGAGCGCGTAGTGCTGTACCTGAAAAAGAGAGTTTCTTGCATTTTGTGTTTAGCGTAGCGGATACCGCTTGGTTTAAATGTATTGAGAAACGACTTAATTCTGTTGGCTGTTAACAAGAAATACAGCATTGAGAGGCATTAAAAAGTAATACAAAAGAAATATTACAACACGCTCTATTTCTCTCGAAAACCAGAGAAGAAAAAAGTGTTTGAAAACGTCGCAAAGGAAGACTTGATAACAGGTTTGAATGAAATGGGAGGAACCGTTCACTATGACCTTGGAATTTTCGATTTGAAACAGAAATTGATGCAAAGTAAGGCATACTTAGAAGATGAAAAATTCATCAGATATGTCTTTGCTACTACGATAGAGTACATAATAGGAAAAATGATCACAGGAAAGAAGAAGAGCATAGTAAGAAAGAAGAAGAATATAGAAAGAAAGAAGAGTATGAAGAGGAGTAGATAAAGGAAGATGAAGAGTATAGAAAGATGATATAAGAGTGTAGAAAGAAAGAAGATCAGTATAAAGAAGAGAATAAAAAAGAAGAAAAGTATAGAATGAAAACAGAAGAACGTTATTTAGAGCTACAATTCGAATTGGAATTAGCGGAGGATAGTTAAAGCAGGACAGAAAGCAGAAAAACAGGCCAAAATAAGAGAAACATATTGTAAAAAAAGAGAAAAAGGCTAAACTCAGGGCCGTGGAGGAAGCAAGGCGCATGTCTTAGGCGGAGACCAGACTCAAGACTGCGAAAGAAGCTGAAATATTAGAAGCCGGGCATATGGTTTAATTCTATACAAAAACGAGATAATTCTGTTGGCTGTTAGTGCGAAGTAAAACGCGTTGAGAAACATTTAAAAAGTAATACAATAGAGATATTACAACACGTTCTCTTTGGGGAACCAGAGAAGAGAAAAATTTATTTGAAAGCCCCACAAAGGGGATTTCGTAACGAGTTTGGATGAAATGGAAGAAACCGTTGATTCTGACCTTGGAATTCTTGAGTTGAAACAGAAATTGATTCTAAGTAAGGCGTACATAGAAGACGAAGAATTCTTCAGAGATGTATTAGCTATTACGATACAGGACATAATGGGAATAGAATATTATAGAAAGGAAAAAGAACTGTATAGTGAGAAAGAAGATTATAGAAAGGAAAAAGAACTGTACAGTGAGAAAGAAGAAGATTATAGAAAGAAAGAAGAGTATAAAGAAGAGTATATAGAGAAAGGAAGGAGCAAAGTAAAGAAATAAAATAGAAGAACGCCGTTTAGAGAGACAACACCAATTGTCAGGATAAGAAGAAGCAAGAAGGAAAGCAGAGAAGAAAACCAGATTAAGAGAATCAAGGTGTAAAGAAGAAAGGAGGCTAAACTCAGGACTGAGGAGAAAGCAAGGCATATAGCTGTGGAGGAGGCCAGACTCAAGGCTGTGAAAAAAAGCTGAAATATTAGAAGCAAGGCGAATGGTTTGATTGTATTGAAAACAAGGCAATTATGTTGGTTGTTAACGCGAAATACACAGCATTGAGAAGCATTAGAAAGTTATACAATAGCGATAATACATGAGGGCCAGATCTGGTTTCGTCTTTGTCGCTTGACCATGGTTCAAGATTACGAAGTCCGTCGACAAAAGCTCTTGTGTAGCTAAATAGTAAAAAGTTAATATTCACTCAATCGGCTTAGTAAACGGTGAATACTGTTGAAAAAATAAAGTTTTTTTCAGATATTTTTATTCTCCTAAGACTAGAGTTGGAAAATTAAAAAAAAAAGGAAAGAAACATTGCAACAACAAAATTTTGTTGATATGTTCGTTGATATTATCGGAACATTCTTGTCAATTGCGTGGAAAAATGGACGAAACATTACTGATTAATTTTCTTCTACTGGTATTATTTAAAAACCAAAGTGGATTAGATCATAAATTTACATATATAAGTAACGAAGTAATACCTTTCGAACAAAAATATATTTCAATATTGTTTATATGCGAAAAAATATAAGATAGTAAATTCATAATAATTTAAGTTCACAAACAAAGCTTAAATTAATTGTACGAGAATATTCTCCTCAATGCTTTACGCTGTGGGATTAAATAATGACTTATTTGCGAATTTTCTGCTGATCATTCTTCCGAACAATTTAATGATTTCAGAATATAACACCAACTTCCTTTTATTTTTTAATTTTTTTTCATGATAACATTTTAATTTGTTATTAACAATTTTTTTTACTAATAAAGTTTGATTGTTCACATATTACCTGAAATCATAAATTTGAGTTAAGGCTATACGGTACCCTTTTTCAAAAAATATTTTTGGAGACAGTTACAGTAAAAATAATTGATGTTTTATATTTAGATTATATTATCAAGCTGATTCTGGAAGGAAAAGGTTAGTTTGATCAGCCATTATTTTACAATTTTAAAAAATTAGGAATTTTTGACGTTTTTTCTAACTTTTATAAAATACTCAATTATTAAAATATTTTAGTCATTTTAAGTTATTTATGTTTCTTATGTTATTGCAAATAAAAGTTAGTATGTATTTGAAAATCTATTCCCTTGTTGTGATTTTTAATAATTATTTTTCTAGAAAAACCTGGAAAAACACGAAAATTTTTAAAATATCAAATTTAGCATTTTTAGAAAAATAACTAGATATCTCAGCCTTAAATCTATACTAACTTTTATAGAACATACGCGCGTTTGGGAGTATATACAAAAAAAATCAAGGCTCTATCTTGAACAGGAAGAAAAAGCCTTATAGGGATTAGAAAACACTTATACCTTCAAAATTAAAAGTCTGAGAAAAACGCATTTAAAGTTTGTGAAGTCAGAAACTGATAATGCCCGTAAAGCTCTAATTTTTAATATGTTATTTTCCAATGCATGTTCTGCATTATATATAAAACACTATTTTAATTAAATATGACTCAAAATAATATTTTTAATTCAAAAAACATTGTTGCATAATATTGATAGCATTTGTTACGATAACAGTTTCTTCAGCTTTATCTTAAGCTAATATTTTCACAAAAGTTTTGAAACACAAAACATTTATGTACAAAGTAATAATGATACTAGCTTAAGCTAAAAATAGTCAGGTTTGTTCATAAAATTTTTTTTTTTTCAGTTTTAAATTGGGGCAGTTTAGGAAGTCTTAGCTCTTGTCGTACGACTTTAAAACACTAAAATATAGCACTACAATATTTTTAATATAAGGTAGTTTGGTACATCAAGGAAATATTCAGTTATATCTGCAACATTTGAATTCAGAATACTTGTATTCGGAAGTCAAATTGCAGAATCAGCAGAGGAAAGATTTTTAGATTCATCAATTTCAGTAGTATTCCATCTCTTCGAAATACTGTTAGGGCTGCGGTAGCCCAGTGGTCAAGGCATTGGATCATGGCAGGCATGTCATGAGTTCGAGCCCAGTACCACTAAGACCCGTCGTGTAAGGCAGCGATGCACGTTAAATCTGTCGAGAGCTGAAACGTCCTCCCGTTGGCGTGGTGTGGTAGTTAGGAGAGGGGGGTGCCAGCTCAGGTGTCGTCCACGTCACTTGACAATGGTTCAAAATTACGTGGTCCGTCGCCAAAAGCCCTCGTGTAGCTAAACAGTGCAACGTTAGTATTCTCTCACTCGAAATACTGTTTCTCACAGCAACCTGAGAACGCATTAGCCATGGTATTTTATCTACAGGAAAAATTAATGATGAAGTTTTTAAGTTATATAAACTATTTTAAAGCAAAAACTGGCCACAAAATTAATTTTAATTATAATTTATTATATAAGAACTCAAAAAACTCAAAACATAATCAAGCAGAAATGATTTTAGTAATGAAAATTGGAATTAATAACCATTTCAAACTAAAAGCTCAAAAATATTTTTAATTAATTCAATTTAAGAGTGGAAAAATGCCTTAAAATGAAGCCAAAACCAAAACCATAGCTCATAAAACTTCAAATATCTTAAAAACTAATTTGCTAACAGATCTGAAATTTCGTGGCAAGCTTCTCAATGATATAGGCCACTACAAAATGCAAAAAAAATTTTCGTTCAAAATGAAATTTTTAGGGTACTGTGTAGCTTTCACACACAATATTATTTTAAAAAAATAGCATTATGTGAATTACCCTTATAAAAATGGTGCTATTTTGTTTTCAAAATATCACATTATAATAAAAATCTTCTGGTAGAAATGAAACATCTAGCATTTTGAATTCTACAATTTGAAAATAATACCAGAAAAATTACTTAACCCTGAACTTCACAATTTCTTAACCCGCGGTCACTCGCGCCTGTTTTTGCTACCTTCTTCGTGGGGTGTAGAGAACACTACAAACTTTTAACACGTGTATTTAATTATAAAAATAAAAATTAAGTCATTATGATACATATTTATAAAGTACAAGATGTGTTTTGTATTATACAAATAAAATTATTTAATTTATTGCACACAAATGAGACTAACATTAATTTAAAAATAAACATACAAAAAATTTTCATTTTAAAACACATAATTTTATATTTTTTTATAAACCAGTTTTATAAAACGTATATGCCAGTAATAAATATACTTTATAATTAATAAGATACTGATAGTAGAAAGTATATATAGAAAAATAATATTTTAATCATTTTCCAAACTCTCAGAGTAGATTGTATACAAATGCTCAACTTCTCGCGGGAGTTCTCAGACCTCCAGATAAACTTTTCAAGGTCATTACATTCCAATCGTTCCTTAAAAAGGGATTGCATCACGCCTGAAGGTTCAATGACCTAAAATGTGCAGCTACAGAAAAAATCGTGGTTCTGCACATTTTTTTAGAAATCTGGGAGGAGTTTCTTGTTGCTGGGGTGTACAGAACACCCCGCGCGAGTGATCGCGGGTTAAATTTCTATGAAAAAATTATATCAGCTTGTTCTCAAGTAATAATTAAAGGAAAACATATGAAAAAAAATTAATTAGCTTTAAATTGAATTTCAGTCATTTTTTTGTTTGGTGCAGAAGTGCAACATTGCTCAGTAGTGCTGTAAATTACAAAACCATTTTATATAAGCTTTATTTTTACGAATCTCCTTCTTCCCACTGGACAAGCGCCTCCCATGAACTGTATCTCAGCCCCAGGGCAATCGGAGTCACTTATCACTGTACCCAGCACCCAATCAGAGAGAGCGGTCTCTAGCTCTCCACCCAAGTCAAAATTATCACTCAACTTTCAGCAGATGATACTGAAGCCACACGCCTCCCAGTTCCATCACCCAACCAATCGCCGTCATGCCACTAAGCAGAAAGGAAAACCCCACACATTCGTCAAGCTCCCCATCATAGACTTATCATGATATGGGATTGAGGACTGTCTTTACAGTGTTGCCCAAGGCTTTAGCATTCAACGCCCATTCAAAACATAATCTTCACATTTTTAACTCCTGTCCTGAAAGGCATCGTCATGCAAATGTTTTTTGTCAAGTTCTTTTTAAACAAGAGTTATGCAATAGCTTTACGTAAATAATGTGCATAGCAAGTAAACCATTTAAACGCATCGTAATCTTTACGGTGTGCGTAATATGATTCGAAATTTCATAATTAGTTGTAGATTTCACATTTCATTAGACTTTACAGTATTAAAAGTCATCTATAAGTGACAAAACACAGTATATTTGATATATTTTCAATAATTTACACAAAAGTCTTGCAAAAAGTCAAAGACATTATAATTTTTTAAATATATATATTTTTATTGAAAATACAAGTATTCGAATTCCAAGAAAATAACTGTGATTTTCATTTTTTTTTTTACTTTTACGTAACCTATTTACAAATGTATAATAAATAATGATTGGGGTTCATTCTTAAAAATTTTCATAGTGTAACCTCATAATGCAATACAAAGTTTCACGACTAGATTATAGTTTTTCTAAGAGTTACACTGGAACACACACACAACAACAACATCAACTCCGATTTAAAGGATTCCTCGTAACCGAGAATTTAGTTCGTTCATAAGGGGTTATTCGGTACATCGGGGTTAAAAAAAAATACAAATTTATTACACTTATCATTTGGAAATTCTATAATAAACAACTGCACAAAAAACATTCATAGTTAGAAAATCCTTTCTTCGCTCAGTGGCACGACAGCCCAAGGTCGGCCTTGGCCTTCTCAAGAAGCCTTTTCAGGCCAGAAATCCTTCCTGTGTGCTAGTGTTTTCCAAATTCCTAGTCCTCAAAACTAGATCTTTTTCTAGGTCATCAATCCAAGATTTGGCCTGCCCTTTATCTTCGTGTGCCAATTGGTTGAGCATTGAAGTCTTTTTATTGGTGCTGTCTTCATTCTTATACCGTGATCTGCCCAGTTAAATCGCTGTAATTTGATGGAGTTAACAATGTCAAATTCTTTATATGATTGATAAAGCTATAAATTTGATCTTCCTGGTCATGTTCAATTTTCCTGAATTTGAATCTTAAAATCTTGCTTTCGTAGATACTTATCAGTTAATTACACACTTTTTATTTAACAGCTAAAAATATTATTTGTGAATTATTACGCACTATAGTTATAATTGGAAACTTTAAAATACTGACTAATAGTTGTTTGATAACCTTTTTTTGATTTCTGGCACGAGAAAGTTGGATTTTGATTTTATGCAGAGAATAAAACATTGCACCGTTCACATCCTGCTGTATAAGGTATCTAAAATTCCCAAAAAATGTAAAGCATAAAAAAATGTAAGCCATTTGTTGAGATTCCATTATCTATATTTGCATCAAATTGCTTATTCATGGTTTCCTATACAAATAAGCTTAATTTCCTCCAATTTCAGTTTTACAGACAAGATATCCATCATCAGAAGTATCATAATCGTTCAAATCTTAAAATATCCCTGCTTTGAGAATTAGGATGAGCTAAGAAAGGAATTTTCTGTATTTCTTAGGACTCGGGATTAGTTGCACTAATGCTCCTGTAATGTTTAATAATATCTGCACAGTTTTCCCATCGAAATGTGCTACTTACAGAAAGGTATTTTTTCAAACCCGGACAAAATTTGCCATTTGAAAAATAACCCAATATATTTTCTAATACAAAATAAGGAAAAGGGAGATTAATTTTTAAATTATGATATTCATTAAATAGGTGTTCGGTCAATCGTGTGGTGCCATTGTACTTTATACAATTTGCAAAATTATTTTATCCTCCTCAGTCTAGGTATTAACTATTTGAACAATGAATTAATATCAGAGTCAAATTTGATAAAAGAATTTTTATTTGTTATTGTGTATCTAATGAGGAAGGCATTTACTGCATAAAGAAGGAAGCTGAACACATGAAAAGAATACTCAGGAATGGGGAAGTTGTTCTTGAAACGAACTGAATTCTTAAGAATATTTCTGCTTCAGAGGGCATAATTCCCCGATATTAATAGTAAGACCACAGGAAAATACACATTAAATTATAAGTCAATACTACGGAAACCTAAATCACGCGCGTTCTAGATGAAAATACGGATTTTGAATATTATGTCATTCCTCCAACGAAGATAAACCCAATTAAAGTGGTTATAAAAAGACTCCCGATATTCACCAAAAACAGAAGAAATAACCGCCTATTTCGAAGAACTTCGCTATACTGTTTCCCGTTACAGCCAACTCATTTCCAGAAAAACTAAAGTGCCACTCCCTTTTTTTCTTAATCACACTACCCAGGAATCAACAAAATCTCCCCGTTTTCGACCTTAACCGTTTAGGTTACATGCAAATTAAAGTTACGGAATACTCCATTCGGGATGTCACTCAATATTTTAGATGCAATAATTTCTTCTATAAGGCAGCCAATTGCCATCAAATTTCACGTTGCCTGAAGTGCGGTAAAGGTCACCTTACAAAAGAATGTGAGATAAAGAAAGCAGGAGAATCCCTTTCTGCATAAATTGAGAAAATCCTACGAGTATGCTGCCTGTCATACCAAATGTCCCAAATTTCCAAAACCAAATAAAGGAACTGCCATATATATAAATTTAAATAAAATAATAATAATTTATCAATCAACAATAATGTTATTAAAGGAATTTCCTTCACTAATATTGTTAGCGGAGATAAAATAATATCAAATCACTCAAACTCAAATGAAATTAGTAAAACAGAACGAAGTCAATCTCCCATGACTCACCTACCACTCTGAAACAAATATTTCGGAAATTTATATAGTTTAATCGAATTTTTAAAATTAACAGATCTTCTTTAAAGTATGAGGATTACTGCACCTACTTCTCCAGATGGCAAAAGATAAAAGGCTAACAGGCGAGAAGCTTTTCTACATGTAGAATCAGTCCTAGATAATTAATTATTTAAT
Organism: Trichonephila inaurata madagascariensis; assembly: GCA_019973955.1. Classification (NCBI taxonomy): domain Eukaryota; kingdom Metazoa; phylum Arthropoda; class Arachnida; order Araneae; family Nephilidae; genus Trichonephila; species Trichonephila inaurata. The sequence continues at coordinate 13,402 of BMAV01001402.1, read as the reverse complement.
TTCTTAAAATTTTCTCTCTCTAATTTTTATTTCTTAGTTTTTGTATTTTTATCTCAATAGTTTTCTCATCTCAATAGTTAAACTTTTTCTCTGAGAAGGACAGTCGTTTCCGTAAGCATACTCAACAACCAATAGCAATGCTAAATCCCACTAGACGAAACTAGCCCCCCCATTGGTCATTTCCTAATGAATCCACTCTTCCTTCAACAAGCCAAGCTAACAATACCAGCAATATCGTAGTTTCAAGATGAGGACCGGAGGATCGAGTCATCCATTCAGTCCCCTGTGATGTGAAACTTACAATTTACTAAAAGAAAAGCTCAATATTACGCTTTTCAAAAATTGTATTTAGTTTTATATAGTTGAATAGTGTTCCAATTTTAATCAAAATATCTTGCTGCGATTAACGCTTCTTTCATTTAGGCATACTTCAGACCTGAAATTCAGGTTCAGAGAAGAATCTTATAGCAGCTTCAGCCAAGTGACCATGGTCGTAAACTCGTAGCTCAACACGTCTAGTCAAAGTGCACCCGTTGGTGTAGTGTTAGTTAGGAGAGGGGTGCCAGCTCAGGTATCGTTTACGTCACTTGACCTTAGTTCAAAATTACGTGGTCCGTCGCCAAAAGTCCTCGGGTAGATGAACAGTGCGACGTTAATATTCACTCACTCACTACATTGTGCCATTCAGAACACAGTACTTTGTGCTACAGAAGGCTTGCTGTTTGGAAAGGCTGATGCTCAATAAGTCTGTAGAGGTAGAAAGTCCCGTGGAGTGGAAGTGTGTAAAGGGTATATAGCTTAGGTTTTGGTCCTGGTTTGAAATTACGAGATGCGTCACTACTAGTCGTAGAGCAGCTGCTAATGGAACATAAATCAGAATCAAATCCGATAATATTATTTTACCACTGTGAATTATTCATAATACAGAATATATTAAACCATTATTTTTGGTATTACTCTATCTTCCATAACAGCTATTGGATATAGATTAAAATACAGTCGTTTATCTAATGCTTGAAGTTTCAAGGAATGAGAATTTTGTTTACATAGTTGAGTTACGTATTGTTTAAATTAAAATTGGATAGTTAAATTTGTGTTTACGAGGAACCAAAAATAAATAAATTTCAAGGTGAAACGATCAAAATATTTACTTTGTTTTATGAATTTACGTTTAATCATAAACTGGTCTTGTTACCAGAAAAATAAAACCCATTTTCGCGATATTTTTATTTTACCATCGCGTTTTCATTGCCATTAGTCTTTGTGTATATTCTAGTTCCACTAAAACTATAATCAAGTATGAGAAGATTTTTTCCACTATGAATTGTTCATAATACAGTATATATTGAATCTTTCTACTTCAGAGAACTCTTATTGGATGTGTACAAAGTTATTTGGATATTTTGTTTTATAAGAAAAGAGATATTTAAGATTACATATTTAATGGAATTTTCAGCCTTATCGCGCGCGCGATCATGAATGCCATCATTTATCTGCCGTCCCTATTGACCTTGAGACCATTGACCTGCCTTTGCGGTCAAAAAAAGAAAACCAATTTTCCATCGCAACTTCGTTTCACCGCCGAAAGTTTTCTGTCTTAAGTCTGGTTCAGGTTGGAAAAGTTTCACTGGGCTAAAAGATCAGTAAGTTTTAAACTCACCCTGAATCACGGGGTCTATTTCGAACAATGAGGTGGCAAACTCGTAGCTGTATAACAGAAGTTCAAAACATAGTGTTAAAATGAAAATTTGCTAGCAGTTACTTAACTTCGCGGAGTGTTTTATAACTTGGTTCAGTTAGCGGCCATGGTATAGTAGTGGTCAAGCTAACAGACACTTACCTACCATGTCATGAGTTCGAGACAAGTAGCATTGAAGACCCACAGTGCAGAAGTTGCCGATTCACCGTTAGGTTGTCTGGGCTTAAATGTCACTCCCGTTGTATTGTTGCGGAAGTTAGGAGAGGGGGTGGTAGTGCCTGGCTACTGTTGATAGTAGATTACGGGATGTTTGTCCCAATTTTCACATTCACGCCAGGTGAGTTACTCTTTTGGAGGTGGGGTACTTCGAACAAGACGGTGAGGAGAGTCCTTTGGTTCTTGGATCGAGGCAGTGGACAGAACATAGTATTAAAGGAAATGGGTTCCTTTGTCTTAGCCCGACGGAAGGAGCGCGTAGTGCTGTACCTGAAAAGAGAGTTTCTTGCATTTTGTGTTTAGCGTAGTGGATACCGCTTGGTTTAAATGTATTGAGAAACGACTTAATTTTTTTGGCTGTTAACAAGAAATACAGCATTGAGAGGCATTAAAAGTAATACAAAAGATATATTATTACAACACGCTTTCTCTTTCGAAAACCAGAAGAAAAAAAATGTTTAGAAAACGTCGCAAAAAGGGAAGACTTGATAACAGGTTTTGAATGAAATGGGAGGAACAAGTTCACTATGACCTTGGAATTTTCGATTTGAAACCGAAATTGATGCAAAAGTAAGGCATACTTAGAAGATGAAAGAGATTCATCAGATATGTCTTTGCTACTGATAAGTACATAATAGGAAAAATGATTACAGGAAAGAAGAAGAGCATAGTAAGAAGAAAGAAGAATATAGAAAGAAAGAAAGAAATTATGAGAAAGAGGAGTAGAAAAATGATGATGAGAGTGTAGAAAGATGGTATAAGAGTGTAGAAGAAAGAAGATCAGTATAAAGAAGAGAGATAAAAAGAAGAAGAAAAGTATAGAATGAAAACAGAAGAACGTTATTTAGAGCGAGCAATTCCTAATTGGAATTAGCGGAGGATAGTTAAAGAAAGCAGAACGAAAGCAGAAAAGCAGACCAAAATAAGAGAAACCAATTTTAAAAAGAAAAAGGCTAAACTCAGGGCCGAGGAGGAAGCTAGGCGCATGTCTTAGGCGGAGACCAGACTCAAGGCTGCGAAAAGAGCTGAAATATTAGAAGCCGGGTATATGGTTTAATTCTGCTTACGAAAACGAGATAATTCTGTTGTGTTAGTGCGAAGTAAAACGCGTTGAGAAACATTTAAAAGTATTACAATAGAGATATTACAACACGTTCTCTTTGGGGAACCAGAGAAAAATTTATTTAGAAAGCCCAACCCCCACAAGGGGATTTCGTAACGAAGGATTTGGATGAAATGGAAGAAACCGTTGATTCTGACCTTGGAATTTTTGAGTTGAAACAGAAGTGATTCTAAGTAAGGCGTACATAGAAGACGAAAAGGAATTCTTCAGAGATGTATTAGCTATTACGATACAGGACATAATGGGAATAGAAGATTATAGAAGGGAAAAAGAACTGTATAGTAGTGAGAAAAGAAGAAGATTATAGAAAGGAAAAATAACTGTACAGTGAGAAGAAGATTATAGAAAGAAGAAGAAGAGTATAAAGAAGAGTAGAGAGAGAGAGAGAGAAAGAAAAAGATTATAAGAAGAGTATAGAAAAGGAAGGAGCAAAGTAAAGAAATAAAATATAAGAACGCGTTTAGAGGGAACAACACCAATTGTCAGGATAAGAAGAAGCAATAAGGGGAAAGCAGAAGAAAACCAGATTAAGAGAATCAAGGTGTAAAGAGGGGTACTAAACTCAGGACTGAGGAGAAAGCAGGCATATAGCTGGAGGGAGGCAGACTCAAGGCTGTGAAAAAAGCTGAAATATTAGAAGCAAGGCGAATGGTTTGATTGTATTGAAAAAAGGGTAATTATGTTGGTTGTTGCGCGAAATACAGCATTGAGAAGCATTAGAAAGTATGCAATAGCGATAATACATGAGGGGCCCAGATCTGGTTTCGTCTTTGTCAGCTTGACCATGGTTCAAGATTATGAAGTCCGTCGACAAAAGCTCTTGTGTAGCTAAATAGTAGTAAAAAAGTTAATATTCACTCAATCGTTTAGTAAACGGTGAATACTGTTGAAAAATAAAAAGTTTTTTCAGATATTTTTATTCTCCTAAGACTAGAGTTGGAAAATTAAAAAAAAAGAAAAGAAACATTACAACAACAAAAATTTTGTTGATATGTTCGATGATATTATCGGAACATTCTTGTCAATTGCGTGGAAAAATGGACGAAACATTACTGATTAATTTTTCTTCTAATGGTATTATTTAAAAACCAAGAGTGGATTAGATCATAGAATTTATATATATAAGTAACAGTAATACCTTTCGAACAAAATATATTTCAATATTGTTTATATGCAGAAAAAATAGGAATAATAAATTCATAATAATTTAAGTACAAACAAAGCTTAAATTAATTGTACGAGAATATTCTCCTCAATGCTTTACGCTGTGGGATTAAAAATAATGACTTATTTGCGAATTTTCTGCTGATCATTCTTCCAAACAATTTAAAGATTTCAGAATATAATACCAACTTCCTTTTATTTTTTAAACTTTTTTCATGATAACATTTTAATTTGTTATTAACAAATTTTTTTACTAATAAAGTTTGATTGTTGACATATTACCTGAAATCATTAATTTTAGTTAAGGCTATACGGTACCCTTTTTCAAAAAAAATTTTTTTGGAGACAGTTACAGTAAAAATAATTGATGTTTTATATTTAGATTATATTATTAAGCTGTGATTCTGGAAGTAAAAGGTTAGTTTGATCAGCCATTATTTTACAATTTTAAAAAATTAGGAATTTTTGACGTTTTTTCTAACTTTTATAAAATATAATTATTAAAATATTTTAGTCATTTTAAGTTATTTATGTTTCTTATGTTATTGCAAATAAAAGTTAGTCTGGATTTGAAAATCTATTCCCTTGTTGATTTTTAATAATTATTTTTCTAGAAAAACCTGGAAAAACACGAAAATTTTTAAAATATCAAATTTAGCATTTTAGAAAAATAACTAGATATCTCAGCCTTAAATCTATACTAACTTTTATAGAACACATACATATTTGGGAGTATATACAAAAAATTCAAGGCTCTATCAGACAGGAGGCAGGGATTAGAAACACTTATATACCTTCAAAATTAAAAGTCTGAAAAAAACGCATTTTAAAAGGATTTGTGAATTCAGAAATTGATAATACCCGCAAAGCTCTAATTTTTAATATGTTATTTTCCAATGCATGTGTGTGTTCTGCATTAAAACACACTATTTTAATTAAATATGACTGAAAATAATATTTTTAATTCAAAAAACATTGTTGCATAATATTGATAGCATTTGTTACGATAACAGTTTATTCGAGCTTTATCTTAAGCTAATATTTTTCTAAAGTTTTTGAAACACAAAACATTTATGTACAAAGTAATAATGATACTAGCTTAAAAGCTAAAAATAGTCAGGTTTGTTCATAAATTTAATTTTTTCGGTTAAATTGGGGCAGTTTAGGAAGTCTTAGCTCTTGTCGTACGACTTTAAAACTTACTAAAATATAGCACTACAATATTTTTAATATAATGTAGTTTGGTACATCAAGGGAAATATTCAGTTATATCCGCAATATTTGAATTCAGAATACTTGTATTTGGAAGTCAAAATGCAGAATCAACAGAGGAAAGATTTTTTAGATTCATCATTTTCAGTAGTATTCCATCTCTTCGAAATACTGGTATTGGGGCTGCGGTAGCCCAGTGGTCAGGCATTGGATCATGGCAGGTATGTCATGAGAGTTTCAGGCAATACCGCAAGACCCGTCGTGTGGGGCAGCGATGCACGTTAAATCTGTTGAGAGCTGAAACGTCCTCCCGTTGGCGCGGTGTGGTATTGGATTAGAGGAGAGAGGGGGTGCCAGCTCGGGTGCCGTCCGTCTTGACAATGGTTCAAAATTACGTGGTCCGTCGCCAACCCTCGTGTAGCTAAACGGTACGACGTTAATATTCTCTCTCACTCGAAATACTGAAACCTCTACAGCAACCTGAGAACGCATTTAGACATGGTATTTTATTAACAGGAAAAATTGGTGATGAAGTTTTAAGTTATATAAACTATTTTAAAGCAAAACCTGGCCACGAAATTAATTTATTATATAAAAACTCAAAACATAATCAAGCAGAAATGATTTTAGTAATGAAAATTGGAATTAATAACCATTTCAAACTAAAAGCTCATAAATATTTTTAATTATTTCAATTTAAGAGTGGAAAAATGCCTTAAAATGAAGGCAAAACCAAAACCATAGCTCATAAAACTTCAAATATCTTAAAAACTAATTTGCTAAAAGATCTGAAATTTCGTGGCAAGCTTCTCAATGATATGGGCCACTACAAAATGCAAAAAAAAAATTTTCGTTCAAAATGAAATTTTTAGGGTACTGTGTGTAGCCTTTTAAAAATTATTTAAAAAAAAATAGCATGTGAATTACACTTATAAAAATGGTGCTATTTTATTTTCAAAAAATATCACATTATAATAAAAATCTTCTCGTACAAATGAAACATCTAGCATTTTGAATTCTACAATTTGAAAATAATACCAGAAAAATTACTCAACCCTTAACTTCACAATTTTTTTAAATTTCTATGAAAAAATTATATCAGCTTGTTCTCAAGTAATAATTAAAGGAAAAAAAATATGAAAAAAAATTAATTAGTTTTAAATTGAATTTCAGTCATTTTTTTGTTTGGTGCAGAAGTGCAACATTGCTCAGAAGTGCTGTAAATTACAAAACCATTTTATATAAGGCTTTTATTATTCATCATAAAATGTTTAAATTTCTTACCCGGTAATTTATTTCGTCAATAAACAAGAAAAAGCATAAAATATAATGAATTCTTTTTATAGCAAAAACACAGTTTTTGAGGCATCAGTGATTTTTATAATTGTGATTTCTGGAAAAAATGTACTTCCATCTAGTGACAAAATTAGCATGTATTTCGCTGCAGTAATCTTTTTTTTCTCAGATATAAGTGATTCGTAGGTAATTAAAAAAATATTGAGCCAGTTAAATTAAAGTAAATCATATGTTGCAGAAATGCAACCGAGTGAAGTTAACTGTTAATACGTAGCTAAGTTTTAAAATAAAAAGCAGAAAAAAAAAGAAATGAAAACAGAATTATATAAGCGCTATTTTTCGTTTTATTTTCGAACGCTTGATTCTGTATTTATTATTTCATTAGATACTTGAAATTTCAAAAACTGATTTAAAATAAATTTTTATTGTGAATTACGTTAATTAAATTTGTAAGGATATGCACTACAAGCTGTTAAATAATAGCATGAGAAACCTAACCATCGAACGGAACAACAAAGTCTTTCTCAATTATTTAATAACTTACTACATTACTACATTGTCTGATGATCAAAATATAAAAAAAAATCGTTTTAAAAACAACTAAGTAAATTTTATCTTAAAATTGAACTTTTCGATGAACATAATATAATTTGCAACTATGAATAGAGTCTTAAAAACCGTTCGTTACAAAATACTAATATTTTTATATTACCTATCGTATAAAAATGATTCACAAAAGCTTTTGAGTACGTTTTTTGAAAACAAATGTATTATTAATAAAATAATTAAACATATTTTTCTTGAAGTTTAAAAAATGCATATGATTATGAAATCCCCATAAGAAATGGACAGAAGTGGGCACGCAAATATTTCAAGTTTCAGAGCACGAAAGGGGTTTGAAGGTTTGAGTAGTGGAGAAATTACGGAGATAAAGTTGTTGACTCTCAACACACACAACAACACAACACACACACAAACAACACTCAACACACACACACAAGTGTTTCCCTCGTCACTGGAGTAAGTTGAAAGTTATAAAAAAAAGGCTAAAATTTTCCACATGTTACGTATGAGAGTCAAGTTGATAAATGGATCAGCAAAACACCAAAGTTTAGACATAAACAAGGTAACGGTCTACGGCAATCTACTCACCACTGGGAATCGCATATTCTTTTTTATATATTGTCTTTTTGCCTTCAAAACATAATCCTATGGAAACCACGATTGATTGAGCTCCGCGTTTGGATCGACGATCATGAGTGATTACAGCGGAAATTTGGACTTTTCGCCGACTAGACAAGCGAAAATTGCTGCTGCGAAAAGCTTAGAGATACAGTCACTGAGCATGCAAGCCTTCACAAGTCACTTCTCGATGAAACCTATTAAGTTCACCTACTCACGGGGTGCTGCCAAAATCTACCGGATGAGCACCCAAGCCATGGCTATGAAAAGGAAATGGTAAGTGAGGCTTAAAACCCTCCCCATGCACTAGAACTGATTGCAATGAGCATAAAATTCCCACTACCTTGGTAGTTTAATTAATTCTAACGATCCCATTTCGGATGAAAAAAACCGAGTGTAAAGTTAAAAGAAAAGTTATGTAAAAAGCGCAAAAATAAAAGCAAGGAATCCACGGAAGGTTTATCTTTCCTAAAAAGACGGCCAGGCCCGTTTCCCCAGTCACTAACCAGGATCCCATGGGAAACGAAATAATTTCTCGGACTTAGAACAGGATGTTAAACATCCACTCCCCGACTAACAATAATGTAACTTCTGATGTAGTTACTCCCTCTGATTAAACTTCCCCACCTGTCATGCTTAAAATCAAAAAATTTTACGCCAGTCAAATTAAATTAATTTTCGAAAAATTCCCAAAAATTCGCAATAGAACTGCCGGTGATGTAATTAAAATTTTTACAAATGATTTTTGAAGTATCAGAAACCTTATCCACTTCTTGAGAAAGCGGATAAAGAATTCGGAATTCTATGTAATTAACCAAATAAACCTGACAAACCGATAAGCTGTAATAAAAAGGTCTCCCGAGTTTCTAAAAATCGAAGATATCACAAACGATTTAGTAGAAGGTTTTGTGTGAAAGCTGTGCGCAGCTTATCTCGAAAAGAACAAAAACCCCTTCCATATTTTCAATACTTCTCCCCGAGAAACGCCAATAGCAAAATATTTGATTTAACAAATTAGGTTACTTACAAGTGAAAGTTGATGGTTACCTCGTAAGAGAATGGCAATGCTTCAACTGTAATAACTTTTTCATACTGCCGCGAACTGCCACATACAGCAGATGTTTAAAATGCGGGTAAAGCGCACGCTACGAAAACTGCCAAAATCAAGAAAGACAGGAAAACCCCTTTTATTAACTGCAGGGGCTGGTCATTCGGCATCATTTATACAAAATGTCCCAAATTACAACCAAAGAAAGGTGCCCCCTTCGTTGATCCAATGAAAAAAGAAAAATTTTGCCCGGCCAAATGGATTAAAGAAGGAATTTCTTTCATAACATTGTTAGTGGAGAAATCCCCAGTCAAACCCCTACTAATAATGAAAATAAAAATGATAACAGAAAAGAAGATTCCCCAGTAGGATTCCTTAGCAAAGAAAATACCTCTGACTTAATACAAGTTCTGGAACTTTTAATGTCATTTCAAACTAGTAAAGAAAAAATACAAATTCTCGATCTTCTCTCTAAATTTAAAAATGCAAGTTCGGACGAAGAAAAAATACCTACTAGCAGAAGCTCTCATGGATAAAGTTTAATCTCATATTATTTTAACCTTTAGAATTCCCTCCTAATTATTTTTTCTCTTTATAATAGTTGTCTTTTTAAAATAATAAACTAAAATTAGAATAATTCTTCGAAGTCAAAAGCTAGTGCAGTTTAAAAGCTCACTTCCAACCTCAATCAAAGCCCACCTCCACAGCACCACTCTCATTGGTTCTCCACTCCTGAGAGTCACGCCCTCCTCTCCCAACCAAAGCTGCAACACCATGAACATTGAATAACCAGATAGAGGGGTTGAAGGCTGCTGACACCCAGTCTGGGGCTCTTCACAAAATAATCCGTCAATCATCCTCAAAACATAATATTACTAGCTTTAGAACTCATATTCAGAATATTGCAATCAACTTTTTAACGCTCTACATTCAATAACTTCTAATATGCAAAATTTAATTCCTTACACCCCAATGATAATGCTAAAAGGCCGAGGAAGAATACTTCTTGACTCTTACAACCCTCCTTAATATCTTTTCTAATGCAATAATTTTTATTGCATCTCAGTCTACTATTTAACTTTTCATAATTTTTAGTCAATATTTTTCTCTCCTTCTTCCCACTGGACAAGCGCCTCCCATGAACTGTATCTCAGCCCCAGGGCAATCGGAGTCACTTATCACTGTACCCAGCACCCAATCAGAGAGAGCGGTCTCTAGCTCTCCACCCAAGTCAAAATTATCACTCAACTTTCAGCAGATGATACTGAAGCCACACGCCTCCCAGTTCCATCACCCAACCAATCGCCGTCATGCCACTAAGCAGAAAGGAAAACCCCACACATTCGTCAAGCTCCCCATCATAGACTTATCATGATATGGGATTGAGGACTGTCTTTACAGTGTTGCCCAAGGCTTTAGCATTCAACGCCCATTCAAAACAATCTTCGCATTTTTTAACTCCTGTCCTGAAAGGCATCGTCATGCAAATGTTTTTTGTCGAGTTTTTTTTTAAACAAGAGTTATGCAATAGCTTTACGTAAATAATGTGCATAGCAAGTAAACCATTTAAACGTATCGTAATCTTTACGGTGTGCGTAATATGATTCGAAATTTCATAATTAGTTGTAGATTTCACCTTTCATTAGACTTTACAGTATTAAAAGTCATGTATAAGTGACAAAACACAGTATATTTGATATATTTTCAATAATTTACACAAAAGTCTTGCAAAATGTCAAAGACATTATAATTTTTTAAATATATATATTTTTATTGAAAATACAAGTATTCGAATGCCAAGAAAATAACTGTGATTTTCATTTTTTTTTTTACTTTTACGTAACCTATTTACAAATGTATAATAAATAATGTGTGATTGGGGTTCATTCTTAAAAAATTTCATAGTGTAACCTCATAATGCAATACAATGTTTCACGACTAGATTATAGTTTTTCTAAGAGTTACACTGGAACACACACACAACAACAACATCAACTCCGATTTAAAGGATTCCTCGTAACCGAGAATTTAGTTCGTTCATAAGGGGTTATTCGGTACATCGGGGTTAAAAAAAATACAAATTTATTACACTTATCATTTAGAAATTCTATAATAAGCAACTGCACAAAAAACATTCATAGTTAGAAAATCCTTTCTTCGCTCAGTGGCACGACAGCCCAAGGTCGGCCTTGGCCTTCTCAAGAAGCCTTTTCCAGGCCAGAATCCTTCCTGTGTGCTAGTGTTTTCCAAATTCCTAGTCCTCAAAACTAGATCTTTTTCTAGGTCATCAATCCAAGATTTGGCCTGCCCTTTATCTTCGTGTGCCAATTGGTTGAGCATTGAAGTCTTTTTATTGGTGCTGTCTTCATTCTTATACCGTGATCTGCCCAGTTAAATCGCTGTAATTTGATGGAGTTAACAATGTCAAATTCTTTATATGATTGATAAAGCTATAAATTTGATCTTCCTGGTCATGTTCAATTTTCCTGAATTTGAATCTTAAAATCTTGCTTTCGTAGATACTTATCAGTTAATTACACACTTTTTATTTAACAGCTAAAAATATTATTTGTGAATTATTACGCACTATAGTTATAATTGGAAACTTTAAAATACTGACTAATAGTTGTTTGATAACCTTTTTTTGATTTCTGGCACGAGAAAGTTGGATTTTGATTTTATGCAGAGAATAAAACATTGCACCGTTCACATCCTGCTGTATAAGGTATCTAAAATTCCCAAAAAATGTAAAGCATAAAAAAAATGTAACCCATTTGATAGGAATTCCATTATCTATATTTGCATCAAATTGCTATTCATAGTTTCCTACAAATAAGCAATTTCCTCAATTTCAGTTTTACAGACAAGATATCCATCATCAGAAGTATCATAATCGTTCAAATCTTAAAATATCCCCTGCTTTGAGAATTAGGATGAGCTAAGAAAGGAATTTTCTGTATTTCTTAGGACTCACAGGATTAGTTGCACTAATGCTCCTGTAATGTTTAATAATATCTGCACAGTTTCCCATCGAAATGTGCTACTTACAAGAAAGGTATTTTTCAAACCCGGACAAAAAGAATTTGCCATTTGAAAAATAACCCAATATATTTTCTAATACAAAATAAGGAAAGGAGATTAATTTTTTAAATTATGATATTCATTAAATAGGTGTTCGGTCAATCGTGGTCTTATTGTACTATACAATTTGCAAATTATTTTATCCTCCTCAGTCTAGAGTAACTATTTGAACAATGAATTAATATCAGAGTCAAATTTGATAAAGAATTTTTTATTTGTTATTGTATCTAATGAGAGGCATTTACTGCATAAAGAAGGAAGCTGAACACATGAAAAAGAATACTCGTAGGAATGGGGGAAGTTGTTCTTGAAACGAACTGAATTCTTAAGAATATTTCTGCTTCAGAGAGACATATATAGGTCAATTCCTTGTGAAATTTAGGTTCTTATTTTCTTTCACAAAGTCTTAACTGTTGAAGAACTGGACTTCCCTTTCCTTCAGGTATGGGGCTGCTGGAAGAGCTATGTTTCTCATACTTATAGATTTTTCCTTTGTTACTTTCGTTGTTACATTTTTTACTTTTCATTCCATTTATTGGGTTATCTCTTGATCGTAGATACATAAATTTTCGTGAATGTGTTAGAATGGTGTCAGTATGAAATTTTTTTGTAGTTATAAGAAGAAATAATAAATTAATTAATTCTATACATCTGCAAATATACGAAACATATTACTAAAATTATCCATGGTTTAAATTTAGCTTGTTACTTTATTCTTGGATAGATTTTTTTTTATTTTGTATAATTAGATGTTACGCTTTTTGTTTCAACTTATGCCTGGAAAAATGCTTTATGTGGTGATACTTTCATATTAAATTATTGATTAATTTAGAAATTTCAATGCTTTTGAAACCTTATTTATTTATATTTTCAAGAGCACCACACTAGAACTTGTGCTCAAAATTTTAAATGCATCAAAAACTTTTTTTCAATGTTGAGTCAAATGTCTTATCTATTGTATTTCTGGTTCATGTAAAATTCTTCCTTTACTGTTATATTCCGTATGACTGAAGTTCCAGATGGATTCATAAATTTCAAAAAGGCTATGATTGGGGATTCTGCTTCTGTAGTCTAGATTTTATGATTACAAAGCACCAATGACTCGATTTCTAGGCACCCAAGATCCAACAAACTCTCACGACTATATATTGCTAAATGCTTCTTGATGTTAAGTTTTGTCATCCTTGAAATTATGACATAAAAGGGCTTTCTTAATATGTGCAAACAAAGGCTCGGAATGTCTGGAGAATGGAATTTCCTCGAAAGATTATCTAGAGCTCTGAGGTAAGAAACGGCATCCACGCACATGCAGGAGGAAAATCTCATGATTTTTCATACTTGAATTTTTTTCTGTACATTGAATTCAAGTGATTTCGAAAAT
>BMAV01001401.1:696420-710969 GCA_019973955.1 Trichonephila inaurata madagascariensis | reverse complement strand
AATTTTTTCGGGGGGTCCCGGGGCGAAAGTCCACCCCGCATCATTCTCAAAACCCAACATATTCTTTTTTTTTGTAAATTTTTCGGGAACAAAAAAAAATAAATAAATAAAAAACAAAAAATTAATCATTGAATGAATAGTTAGCATTAATTAATAAAATTAATAACAAATACTTCATTAAATTTTACGTACTATATACATTGGATTATAATCAATCGAAAAAAATTAAGAGCTATGGGGGCTCCCTTTGTATATGCCCCTGGAGATAATATGATTAGAAAAGTCATAAAATTACTGAATTCCCCTGGATTGCGTCCCATTGAGGAAAATTTCTGGTGGAACCAAATTCTTGAATCCTTCTTCCGTGTGGAAAATATCAGAAATTAATCCATTTTCTATGTTTAATTATATTTTATATTTTAAAAATTTGACTTGTAGTGAAACGTTTTATGAAGCTTGAAGAATAACCACTTAAAACAAGTCATATTTTATTCAAAACTTGTTGCAAGTCATATAGTTAAAGAAAAGATTCCGAACGAGAGAGGAAAAGTTAAAGTGTATCTTTCTGAGCGGCCAGAAGGACTGTAATTAAAAATTTATAATTCTTTAAATTCAGCGGGAGTACGTGAATGTTAAGACGTGACGGGGCTTTATCGCGCCTTCTAACTAATCCTCTTGGGGAATCTTTGGGGCCAGAATGGCATTTCAACCCAAACCCCCTTCGAAGGAAAACGCGATATGCAGATTGGTAAATAATATATAGTGGAGCTTTAGCATTCAGAGTTAATCTATAAAAGTCATATGGGGAGTTTAAGGGAGTCATGAAGTTGGAAAAAACCGGAAAGTTGAATGAAGCTGGATCAAGTCGGATAATAATATATATAGAAGAATAATTTAAAATTAGAATAAAAAGAGGAAGACAAAAGAATTGCTGATCGCCGTGTGATATTGGAAAGAGATTGTTTTTTAAGTTTAATTATATAACGGATCTAGCTTGTTAAAAAATCTACATTAAAAAAAGATTCGGAGGTTAATTTATAATAAAAATGGGGGTAGGTTTTAGGGCTATTTTAATTTATATTGATAATTTCGTCGTATATTTCCCGTCTGCTTCTTCTAGGAAAACTTTTTTGCATTGATAAAATATATTGAACGATAATAGATTTATTATAAAAGTTCAGTGGGCAATCATTTTTTTCCCAAAAAACTAGGTCGCGTGGATGAAGAGATGATACCCAGGGTGGGGGGGCCAAAAAAAAAGTCGCACTCTCAAAAAACAAACCCTTTGGCTATGGATCTCGAATTTGATCCCCTCAAGAACGATGACAAACATAAGCTGACTCTCACCACCCAAATTCCACAGCCTCAACGTGGGACTTTGAGCCACAGATTTAAAAATGCATCAGCCTTTTTCCCGGGGGGTCAAACCAAAAGATAACGGGAAAATAAACAAAGTTTTTTTAGGTGGGGACAAAAAAGAAAAAAACAATATTCTTAGAAGCGTAAGTTTATTTCGAAAAATACATTATATAAACGTTTACTTATGAAAAAAACAGAAAATTTAATGTTTACGTCCTGACCGCATCTCTTCTCTCTCTATCTTTTTCCCATCTTGGGGGAAATTTTTATATTTTACTGTATATTTTGTTTTAAATATGGGCCGGGCCACAAAATCCGTTTGGGCCCGAGTTTGACACCCCTGCTTTTGAGTTTTCAAAGGCTCCCGGGCCCCAACTCGCACGCTGCCGCGAATTTGGGGCCCGGCCCCAGGCTACCTCGGCCCTTTTAAACTCAACGTTAACTGACTATCAAGAATTTCAAATATTGTATTAATAATAGTTGATATGAAACAAATTAACATATTAAAATTTTTAACAAAAAGATCCCGCCATAACTTCTGTTATACGTTAAGTATCAGTTAATAAGGCGATATGATACATTATTTCGTTCGAAATGTATCCACTTCCAATCGAAACGAAAGTTATTTCCAATATATTCCTGCAATGACACTAACGGTACAAGGCATATAAGAATAATGCGATAACCTTTCAGAAACAGCAGCAAATACAGATTCATTCCGTCCATTCTGCTATTTCTAACCAATACAATACAATACGAGGCAGTATAAAAGAATTAGAGGAGACGTCCTCAACATCTGCCGATAAAGAATTACGGTCTTAATGATTTTTTCAACGGATGGGAAGCTGGTACTTGGACCATTTTCGCTGTCAAGGGACGAAACCATAACAATGGAATAGTAGAAGTAGAAGAGAATCCAATGCGCATTAAGGAATAACCTGGCTGTGAGTGTGGGAGGAAAGGTAACTCCTTGTCGTTTGCATACAAAGCGGCATCGCATGGCACCGGGAGGATCCGGTGACAACACGAAGAGCGTCGTGTATTCATTCGCTTCAGGAAATATTGGCAATTTCCTCGTCTGCTTCTTCGAACCGACTGACTCACTTGATTCCATTGCGCAATGACCGAAAGAAATTGTTTTAGAAACCCAGACGTCTTTAATTTCTGTCGGACTCAGAAACACTTAATGGAATTTTTTTTTAAAAACACCCTTCCTCCCTCATAGCTAATTGCAAGGTTATTTTTTAAACGATTCGAAAAAATGGGCTCTATTTAGTACATTAAAAATTTCAGGTAAGCAACGATGTTTGTTGTCTTCAAATTACAGTTGTAATTAGTCGCGAAGGAAACTATTCAGGACTAAGTGTGAAGGAGAAACAATGAAATGAAAGGGATGTGAAATCAATAGAATAAAGAAGGAAGATTAAACCACACATACACATCTTTTATATCACTTCTAAAGACAAATGAAATTAATAAGTAAATTATAATAAGAACAACATTAAATATAGATATTAAATGTAAATAAAATTAAATATATGAGTAGTAGTGCATAAATGTGCAAAACATTAATTAAATTTAAGTGAAGGATATATAATATATCCAAATGAAAGGGATGTGAAATCAGAAGTATAAAGAAGGAAGATCCAACCATTTTCCAAATCAATTCTAAAGACAACAAATAAGACTATCAAATAAATTCTCACAAGAGCAAAAGGGGGAAAAAGGGATTAAGGCCCCGTTTACCAACCTTTTAAAATTTATTATCGTAATGTTATGGAATATTTATTTAATACTTTATCTTTTGAATACAGACTAGTGTATTTATTTGAATTCCATGAACTGTGTCCGAAAGAATCTAATAATAATAATAATAATAATGATAATTTCAGAGAAAATACATTTTTTAATTTCTGATTTTTTTTTTGAAATTTTATAAAGAACTAATTAAAATATACATGAAGCTATTTTTAAAAAATTGAGGAAAATGACAGCTAACCAGCTGGAGCCGTAGGTCTTAGATTTATTCATATAACACAAATTTGAAGTAAAACTTTCGATCAAACTATGTCTGGAATGTAAAATTTCATTCAGCAAAAATTGAGCACTTCAAATTTCCTAATTCTATTTAAACAATATGATTCTATTAATATCATATCGTATTAAAGTTGCAGTTTAGTCTTTTACCAATGAAGTTTGGGATTCCCAACCATAGTTAAAGAACAAGGTCACCACACTTTAGCTGATACCTTGTAATAAGGTTCCATCCAAAAGCCCTTTTATTAATCATCAAAAGGAAATATTTCCAACAAATCATTTGATTTGAAAACCTTTTTCTGTTAAGGAACCGAGAGTTATATAAAGATGACCAACTATTTAAATTTATACGTGATTTGAATTTGAGAGAGAAAGGGAAAATAGCAATTGATCGTGTTGTTAGAAAAAATTAGAGTTCACATTTGAATCGTTAGTGTATCCGAAAAAAGGGATTAAGAATCTCGTGGTGCGAGTTCAAGGAATCAAGCTGAGTATCTGCATTTAATGATAAGTATTTTTTAACTATAAATATTTAGATTAGGTTGAAACTGACGTGCTCTCCATTATCTTCATCTGAATTTGATACTAATTGAAAGGTTACAAAATAAAAATTGTTGCTTTTTAATGATAGCTCTTCATTCCACCAACTCTTACACCAGCCCGAGCGGAGGTTCACTACAGCATTACCCTCAAAACTTCTATTGTCTGACAAACCTGTTAAATTTATCCTTCAGTGACACTTATTACATATCATGAGTTTTAGACATGATTTAAGAACCCACTACATTTTGCCTGTCAGTTAATTTGGCTAATTGGGTTCCGATTCTAAGCCCTAGTAAAAAAAGGAAACAGAGAATAGATCTCTCTCCCGACATGATTTTTTTCTTTCTATTTAATAATGAAGTGACTAAAATAAATAGCTGAAAATCAGACTTGAGAGATAAAGACAATTAGGATGTCTGATCTAAGCTAGATATGCTTAAAGTATTGGTAAAAGCTAAATTTTAAAAATTTCTAGTTGCCAACAGTTTTTACAAAAATCAATTTTACTAGAAAAAGGTCCAAAAAATTATTTTCGTTTGATTAGATATTCCATTATTGCATTTAATTTTCAAACCTTTCTCACGATTTTTGTTTTCAATCAATAGTGACCATCCACTGATTTGTGATTCCCAAACGGATAAGCGGTAATTGAATGAGTGTGGGAAAGAGGGGATCTCTTCAGAGATTTCTGGCTATAAATGGGAGAATATTCAATAACAAAGGGTGAGATCAGGAAGGGAGCTGAGTGGGAGGAGAATCGAAATCTCACGAGAACAGGGGTGGACAATACGACTGAATTTCATTTCACTCGCCTTCTCTCCCTTTTGTGTGAATGTGATTCACCTATGAAATGAAATATCCTACGCTTTCAGGAAGGCAGTTTGTTATCATGAATTCTATAGTGATCTAGGGTTAATAATTTTAAATTATCAAGATTACATTTAATTCCAATTGATTTTCATTAATTAAAAGAATATGAGAAGGAAAACTATACCAATAGATAATTCATTATTAATAGATTGATGCACGTTCCTTAAAATTATTTTTGTATCAATCGACAATGTACTCAAAATACATCAACAATTCTAAATATATTTTGATGTATTTTTAATATGTTTTAAACATATTCTTTTATGCTATTCTCTTTTATACTTTTCTTTGACGAGACTAACTTACACCAGAAAACCAGGTGTTATTTTCACCAGCTTATTATCTCGATTAAAAATCGTAAGTAAATAATTCAGTTCTATAACCATTTCAAATTTTTTTGTGTTACCATAATAGTGTAAAAGAAATGACTGAAAAAAATGCTTTCTTTATAGGGAAGATAATTTTAAAAATTTATACTGACAAAGCTTTTTACGTAATGTAACCTATATATATATAATTTTATACACTTTTATAAAGAGTAGATATATTAAACGTAACTAATTTCACAATCTGTACAACTTTTTGTTTGAAAGTTTCATTTGAGTTGTTTTATTTCTTATATATAAAAACACTATATTTTCTATATATAATTCGGCACAAACAAACAAATTGATAAGAATTTTTAAATGTTAGAGAAATGCATATAGACTTGAAACGAAAATTTGATAATGCGAATAATAATTTCAAAAATAAAAATTACATTTTTTTAAGTATTGCAATGTTTATTAAAAATATCATTCATTTAAAAAGGCATAATAAAATAATAGGCAGTTTGTAAAACAATTAAATAGGCTAAAAAGAATTCAATCTATATTGATACGTTATTCATGGGGATGTTTTATCGAAGATTTTAAAAGAATACGTTTCATGTACAAAAACATCCCCCCCCCTAATTTTTATGAAAAGGTTGCTGTCACTTTAATTTTGATTGTATAACTTTACCAAAGGAATTCGGCTGTTTATTTCTTCACACTCTCTTTTTTATAGTTAATTTTTTTATTTAAAATCAACTAGGACATTCTCAAACGAGTTTTTGAATTATTATACAACACATGAATTTTTATCAATATTTTCCAAAAGCGACATACTTTAAAGAATATAACATAACACAGCCTCAAAATATAAATATTTTCTATTTGATATACCTTTTACAATTGTCTTTATATATATTTTCCACTTCTAAACAAATATTATACAAATATCTTTGAATGATTATATATTTTCCATTTCTGAACAAATATAAATATTTTCGATTTGAATGAAAAACTAAAAAGCAATCATCTCGTATAAAATGTCTCTTTAGGAAGAGTTATTCATATATTCACAAAATAACTGAAATTCCAATTTTATAAATGGATGTAAACTACCATAAGATTTGACATACCAAAATATTCCAAATGAGTTTGTAGTACTTTAAATGAAAAACAAGAATTCAGCTTACCTAGAAAAGAGAGAGAGAAAAAATTATGTAATTTATACATATATATAAATATCAAAACATATTTAAATATCAGGTATTTCAAATAAAATATATTAAGGTACAATTTGACATATATACGTAAAGTGTGTTAGTAATGGTGTGAGATATGTCGTTTTTGCGGTATAAGAATATTCATTATTGTTTTAATTTTGTGACATTAATTAAAATATATTTCTTTTTCAACAGCTCCTGTATAGTTTTATATCAGTAACAAATATGAATCAATACTTATGTAAAGTAAAAAAAAAACACTGAGTTAATCTGTCAATTTTAAAATAAAATCAGATTACATTCTTAAATAAAATTAAACTATAAGACTTAGAGAAATTGAGTTGAGGATTTATTAGCGTCACACAAAAAAGCAACATGAGGGCTATTGGTGACGGAGGGCTGCGGTAGCCCAGTGGTCAAGGTATCGGATTATGGCAGGCATGGCATGAGCTCGAGCCCACACAACAATATGTGGCCGCGGTAGCCGAGTGGTATAGGTATCGGACCGTGGCTTGCCTTGTCACGAGTTCGAGCCCAGTACCACTGAAGACCCGCCGTATAGGGCAGCGAT
Source organism: Trichonephila inaurata madagascariensis (assembly GCA_019973955.1). Taxonomy (NCBI): domain Eukaryota; kingdom Metazoa; phylum Arthropoda; class Arachnida; order Araneae; family Nephilidae; genus Trichonephila; species Trichonephila inaurata. Next base: position 704,058 of record BMAV01001401.1, on the reverse strand, counting down.
GCACGTTAAATCTGTCGAGAGCTGAAACGTCCTCCCGTTGGTGTGGTGTGGTAGTTAGGAGAGGCGGGGGGAGCCCAGATGTCATCCACTTCACTTAACCATGGTTCAAAATTACGTGGTCCGTCGCCAAAAGCCCTTGTGTAGCTAAACAGTGCGACGTTAATATTCACTCACTGTTGATTACGGACCATGAACCTCATTCAAGCGATGATGACGACACTTGAGCTGGCACACCATTCTCCTAACTTCTACAACACGCCAACGTGAGGAATTTGAACCCACAATATATTTGATGGGCATTAGTCTATTCACACAGCGGATCTTCTATGGCACAAGGGGTCGCGGTACTCGAGTGGTATAAGTATCGGATCGTGGTTGACTTTGTCACGAGTTCGAGTCCAATACCACTAAAGACTCGCCGTGTAGGGCAGCGATGCACGCTAAATTTGTCGAGAGCTCAAACGTCCTCCCATTGGTGTAGTGTGGTAGTTAGGAGATGGGGTGCCAGCTCAGGTGTCGTCCAAGGCACTTGACCATGGTTCAAAATTACGTGGTCCGTCGCCAAAAGCTCTCGTGTAGTTGAACAGTGCGACGTTAATATTCACTCACTCACTCAGTGGCATTAGGGCTCGAACTCATGACAGCAAGCCACGAGTTCGTGACAATAACCATTAGGCTACCGTTGCCACATAATAGATAAGATTCTCACAACAAAGCAAAAAAATAATTTACGCGGGGTTTTCAGAGTCATCTATATTTAGTCTAAAGCTACAGCTCAAGTGACGAAATGAGTTTATATCTTTTCTAAAACTTCTTTTCTTTCAATTGACTCTAAGCGTTTTTGTTTTCTAAATTCATAAACTCGTCTTTTAAATGGTTGTATACTCGAGTAAAAGAAAATTTTTAATTTTTTTTTTTTTTTTTCATTTTCAAGGAGAGCATTTACCTTCTGGATACTTTTCAGAAAGAATGTTCTCTTTCTTTACAAACAATACTTTCAAATTTTCTCTTGAAGTGTTAATGACTCTCTCGTGGGAACGGAGAAAGTTTTTCCATTAAGAGAATTGCAATTGCGTAATAAAAAAAAAAATTTTCATCTCAAGAATTTCTCTCACGATGAAAACATTACAAAAAAAATTAACCCACTTTCCATCAATGAGGGTACACAAAATAAGTAATTATTTTATTTAACACATGTCAAATGTAGAAATTACATCATTGTCTAATGCTTTCAATTGAATGAATGCATTGCATAATTGTTTTAAATGCATAATTAAAGTTCAAATCATTCTGAAAGAATAGACAGTTAATAGATTAATGTTCCAATGGTGTTTTCTCTGAGCAAGAATAGAATGATCCATTACAAAAAATAAACAGAGAAAAATATGATTCTCCAGTGAGCATGAGTCAGTTACATCTATGCTCTTAAAATGTGTGGACCCAGATCAACGGTTTAAGCAATTCAATATTATGCGACATGGTGCCAAAAAAAAAAAAAAAAAAAATGCTTGAAACTTTTTACTTATTTATACAAATTGTACTCAATTCTTTAGAATAAGTGAAAAATATGTTAAGAGATATTCTCACACACAAATTTTTATCTTTAGATACAACCATCTCAGGAAATTTCTTTTTTCTTTTATAACAGAACTTTGGTTCGAATGCAGTGGTTTTAAAATTTCAAAAATTAGGTTCAAAAATTACCTAAAAGTAAACCTATCCAAAATAAAATTTTACTTTTTATTGGAAAGGATCAGTTCGATTATCAGATCGATCAGATTATTAATATTGTACTTCGAAGCCCCCGATGGTTCTCGACGATGGATCTCGTAGTTTTAAACCTCGATCAAGTGGTGAGCACAGCATCTGAGTGGTATTCCACGCTACAAACCTACGCATTACTTCAACGTGTGATGACTTTGAACTTGGATTATTTAACCCTCCAAGCGGTCTGCACGTAAAATTCCGCCATTCCACAGAGAGGCTTTTTCTGCCTTCAAGCAAGTTTCCCAAAAGCGGCCGAGCCGCATTCTTAAAAGTACGGCTCAACCGCTTTTGAGAACCCCACCTGAAAGCAAAAAAATATGTGCGGTGCATTTTTGAAGCATCTCCAGAATGGCAAGACTTTAAGTGCAGACCGCTTAGAGGGTTAAAGAGCATCAGCCCCTCTACACGATGGTTCATCAGTGGGACTACCATTTGACTTCAATAACTATGGTCAAGAACTCATGACCTTGACTACTAAGTCAATCGCTACCGCATTCCTTGCAAGGAAATTGAATTTCTAAAATAAAATAATATTTTTTCACCTACTTATCGATATTTGTTTCAATAGATCGGCAGCCTCAATCAGTTGGCTTCTCTACTAACCAGACCCTTCTTCATTTATTCAGAGACTCAGAATGACTTGAGTTGAGCATTCCTGAGACCTCAAAACTAAAATTACTTTTACGAGACCATGCAGCTTGTCTCTACTTAGTACATTCTTTCGTAATTACAGTGTTTTAGTAAAGCAATTTTCAGAAAAAAATTGAAGTACTCACGTATCATATTGTAAATGCAATGCAAGATGTTTACTCTTTAAAAAACAGAACCAGTAATAGTATATTTTCATTCAATTAGACACATGCGAGAAAAATTTAAATGGCGATCCTAATTTACTCCAATATATATATTCAAAAAACGACGTATATCACAAAGTACATAAATATACATTATTCTATGTAAATAAAATGTACTCTAATAAACTTAGTTTTGTTGAATTGTGTTGTTGTTTTTGTAGTAACTTTTAACAGAAGAAATATTTCAGTCCCTTCAGTTTTGTGTTAAGCGATTTTCACTGTATATTAGTTAATGACTAGCTCATATACACACATATAGGGAGCTTAGCTTGCAGACATTTTACTTAAAACAATATTATTCATTTTTAAATCTCTCGTAGGAAATGTGAGTTATGTGTGTGAATGTTTATTTTCATTATCATAATCTTTATTGCATGCATTTTCTTGTGTGTGTGCGATACATGATAATGAGTAATGCGGAGCATGGCAACTTGTTTTTTTCATACGCCCATACATTTCAATAGATCACAGGCAATCTCTTAGTGGGAGTGGGAGAAAAAACACCTTCTCCTTTCCAAACTAAGAAAGAGTGAACAAAACTAATAAAACGGATGAGTCACGGGAGCAGTGAAAACTGTCCAAAAACGCTGTGTCTCGAAAAACGATTGACGCACATCGGAAAAAGTATTACACTTCACTTCTACCGTATTTGCGACGTGATTCACATTTGAATGCGAGTTAGTTTTCTTAAAAACAGAATGGCGTGCTTCTATGAAGGAAATAGATGGCAAAAAAGAAATATAATTCAATTATTTATGTCAAAAAATCCTACATTCTCATTTTCTTTCGAATAAAAAAGAACTATCATTTCATGCAATGTCACTAAGAGTTTAACTAACTATTTGAAGCATTCGTATGTAACAGAAAGCTGTTAAGATAATGAAGTATATGCATATTTTGATAAAAATAAGATATTGACGAATTTTTTCTTAAGCTAACTGATTACGTTCGGAAGGGTGATTTAAAAAAGGCGTAAGAATACATTTATATATATATATGAATCTATTTCAGGATCAGGATGAAAATCTATTATTTAAGTGCAATTTTTTGGCAAAAAATGAGGTAAGAATGACATAAAACATTCCCATTTCATGAAAAATGTTTTGATAATAAAAATATTTTGTCTCTATATAGTCAAAGACTTCTACGCAGTCTGAAATATGTTTTTTTTTAAAAAATGCAAGCTGTTTTCAGAGTTACTATCAATCATTATAATAAAGGGAGTTTTTTTTTGTTTGTTAAAATTCCTCAACTCTGATATATCAAAATATGAATAAAAATTCCTTTCCAACTTAAATGTTTCAAAAATCCTATTTAAGGCTCCGTGCAGAAATCTTAGCTATATATAGTCAAACTAATATTATTATAAAAACATTTTCATAAAAGGAGAACGTTTTAAAAACGTAATTTTTCCTTCATTTTGAAACCAAAAAATTGCATTTAAATATTTTTTCGTGTCAATTATTATTAAAGTAATTTCATATGTAGATTCTAATTCAAATGACATTAAATATTTATAAAAAAATTCATTCATATGCTTTAGAAAATCACGGTTCCGAACGTAGTCAGATACCTTAAGAATGTACAACTATGTATATAAAATCCCAGTGATGGTTTATCAACTGGGTGCTTGGAGTGGGTACCCAGGGAACCAGGGCCTAGAAGGGTTCGGATAAGCTGGACTTAACTAGATTTTCTGGTAATAAATTTCGATCCACCAGTGTCAAGGGGGCCCTGTAGATCTTCTGTGCCTAGCGCACGAAATGAGCTTAAATCGGCAATGTAAAATAGGGATGGCGATCTGAGATCAATTAATCGAAAAATAGATTTTTCAGGCCAAAAAGAATCGGTTTTTTAAATCAATATGTAGCACTGAATCGATTCAGTGAATCGATGTTTCATCCTAGAAAATCGACATTCGATTTTTTCTGTTTTGGTAAAAAACCATAAAATTATTTACAATTAGTTGAATGTATTATCTTTAAAACCCGGAATATTACGGTGTTGGTGGTAAAAGGATTAGGCAAAAACTCTCGAGATGCCTGTGTGCTTAGTTTCCTTCGTTCCTCTTTAATAAATAAAAAAAAGTTACGTTTGTAATCTTTGACTTTTTGTATTTGTTGATATTGCGTCATTTGTTTATGCCTCGATTGACTGACTGTCGTAATATATTGTGATTAGCGAAATAAATATTTATTTTAATGTAGTGTTTTTGTTACGGAATAATAAGTAATTGAGGGTAAGTAAATCGCTTCTTATTTTTTACTTTGATGTTGGTATTATTTTGAGTTTGTTCTGTTAGTTGTTATTGTTAAATCTAACCATGTATGTAAGTTATTTAAGGTATGTGACTACCTTCGGAGCACACTTTTTTGAAATATAAAAATTTTCAACGAAATCAACGCTTTTTTATTTGAAATGGGGCATAGAAGTATGATCCTATACTTTACTGGCAAGAACTAAAAAACTCTTATTTATCATCACGTTCACTCAATAGCCATGATATATAGGAGTATCATGGGATCATCTGTTCCTTGTGAGCGCCTTTTTTTCGATTGCCGGCAACATCGTTAAGTGATGAGCGGAACCGCTTGGATCCCAGTAGACTTGACAGACTGTTGTTTTTAAAAAGCTTAGATATCAAGCATGGGGGACTATAAGTTATATTATATATTTTCTAAACTTTTGAATGTAACAAATACATTTAGAAATTAAGTGTTTCTTTTATACTTGATACTTTGATATGGTAATAAAAATAATTGTATTGTCGGATTCCCTGAACTAAAAAATCCCCTGATTTTACCGATAAGAGATCGTTTATTATGGTATCTTTCTTGTTTTTCATAAAATGGAGTTATATTTACATTGCAAATGCAGGCTTTAAAAAAAATCGATTTCTTAGAAATCAATCTTTTAGACCTCAATTTTTTTGTGAATCGATTCATCAGGTTTACGATTTGAATCGATTTAAAAATCGATCTTTTTCGGGAAGAATCACCATCCCTACTGTAAAACCCTATATTCTATCAAAGAATCATGGTTAGTAAAACTTCAGTATTTTTTTTACTATTTATTTTGCTTGTAAATCTTTTCTAAGGTTGTCACAAAATTTTTATTAAATGACTTTCTTAGTACTTTTTTAAGGATAAGCCTTTAAGCTGATGATCTATATTTTGAAATACTATCAAGCAATAAATAAATAATACTAATACTCTTTCGAAATTGAAAAAGAACTGAAGGACAAGCAAGTTTTAAATGTATTTCACACAACTGACAACTTATTTTTTTAATCGTAATACTTATTCTGCATTTGAAAATCTCAATCACGAGATGGTCTATATATTTTTAAATGTGAAGTTACAATTTGAAGTTATATATCCCTAATTAATGTCGTTATTTTTTCCAATCTGAAGCTTATATGAAGTAAAAAAGGTTCTCTCTCAAGGAAATAAATTTGTTCTAGAAAAAAAAAATTACATTTATTTTTATTTTTATCAAAGCAGATCAAAGAACGCCTTTTTTTTCTATCTCGCGCTGTTGCTGTTGACATCTAAAACTTGCCCAGTAACTGAGTCAGCTTCGGTAGATGGCAGTGATAAAAAAAATCGCAGCAAAGGAAGAAACTCCATCAGGACCGGAAGTACACAACTCACGCAAAGAATAGCACTGATCCGAAACTTCTCAACTCCCCTTTTCTTTACCTTCCATCAAAACACAATTTTTTTTTACTCACTTTTTATTTCTCTCTTTTCTTATTACTTTCCCTTTTCATTTCGCGAAAAAAGGCAGTCGATTCATTAGCGGCGTTGTTTTAACACGCGGTTTGGAAGATGAATAAAGTAATGAAGCGAGATACGGAAGAATGAGAAGGGGCGAATGAAAAAAAAAAAAACAAGATGAGATTTTGCTTTGTTGTATGGCAACACAATGAGAACGCCGGAAGGGATAGGGAAGAACTAACTCCCTTCGAAGAATGACATCCGTTTCTTCGATTTATTATAAATAATAACACGAAAAATAAAATGGGAATAATTGCTCATTTATTAGACTCGGAAGGAATCTTAAAGTTGGCATAAATTTGATTACAGCGATGTTATTATCATTTTATTAGTGAACCGTAATGATACTTGTGCCGTATACTCGTAAACAACCACAAGGTGATGACAAATTATTATTTTTGTTTAAAAATATTGATAAGATCCGGTTTGATAGGGTGATCCAGTATTACAGTTTTATATCGAAAGGTAATATATGATTGGATAGCACGAAATTAGTTTTATGCATGCTATGTTAAGACAGCGGAAGGTCTACGAATAAAAAGATATACTGTTGATTTATGCCTGTTTAGAAAGAAAAAAATGAGTTTTAATAAGTTGCAATAGCGTTGCCTTTGCTTATGGTCATCTGTTACAATGAAGAGTTTCATGACAGCTACAACTGATGAAAATTTGTTCGGATGACATGTTATTTTAAGAAAGAATTGCAATGATGAATGAGTTACTTAAATGTACGCTTTGCGGCAAATTAAAAGACATTAGGTCATTCTTGTAAGTCACATTGTCTTTACGATAAACTTAAAGTATCTTTCATAAGAATTTTCTTATCTTATTTCTCTTAACTATTAATTTCAGTTTTGGAAAACTAATGATTTCTTTCTTTTTATGGGAATAAAACAATTAAATATTTCACAAAATCAGTACTTATTATTCATAACTTAGATGCTTAAAAATTCATCGTCGAAAAGGCAAGTTTCTTTAAAACTTTATACATCATTTTGCTTCCCGTTGATTTTCTTATGTTTTTGTCATTTCTAAACTTTTAACCACTTTCAACTCCTTTTTAAGTTGATCGATTATTTTGTTTCATTGCCTCTTAGGAAAGCCTCTTAAAATTCTCGATTATGCTAATGCATCTACTTGACGTTCTTCTAAGATGAGAGAATGAAAAGACTGCTCTGATAAGGAAAATTTATTTGACAGTTGTCTACTTATAGTTACGATAAACGATCTAAAAAAAA
>BMAV01001401.1:672586-689551 GCA_019973955.1 Trichonephila inaurata madagascariensis | reverse complement strand
CACCAGTGGTTTTTATGCAGTAAAAAAATTGATACAGAACTTCAGTTCTCCTGTAAGAAGTTAATATATGATGATTATTTACAGAAAACACGCACAGACACACAGTAAAATCTAAACTTCAAAATGAATTTGCAAGTCAATCTATATGTTTGGCGCGAATTTACAGGGTACTTTTCAACGCTTGGATGTTTTATTCATAAGTCATAGTAAATTGCGTGCATGAAAAATTACAAAAGCGTTCACTATTTAAGAATTTACGTTTCGTGATAACTTTTGGAGGACGATGTTTATATGAAATCACTTAATCTTTCGTAGCAGCTATGTCAACACAGAATGGAATTCATCAAAAAGAAGCAAGATGAGTCAGGCGCAGTTTTGAAAAAGAATGGTGGAAGTTTAGAGTAACCTCAAGAACTATCCAGATTATAGTTAGCTAAGAAAAAATAACTAATATTTAGTCCGATTTAAAAGCCTAGACTTAGGTCCTAGGCTTCGATTTTTGTAAATTGAGGATAAAAAGTGTGGACTACGTTTCCACATCATCGCAGATTTGGAACCAAATTTCATAAAAAAAATATGTGATGAACAGTGAAAAACGTTGATTACTTATTTGAACATTTATTTCAACTAATTCTACACTTTTTAATGTGATGTAAAGATGAAGTTTAAAATAAGATATATATATATATATCGTCTCAAGTATACAATCTGACTTAAAAACAAAACGATGAGGTCCTTCGTAACTTGAAGTACAGGACGAAATTTTTTTTAAATTGACACTATTTAGAGCGACCTGTAGCTCTATCAAACAACCGCAATGGAAGTAAACTTAGTATATAGACTAATTATGACATGGACAGCAAGATTACATAAAAAAAAATTAGCTGCAAAAATCGCCGATATGGGTATTCATGGCGCTGTCGTAACTTATTAAACTGAGAATTAGAATAAAACACAGTAAGAAAGCAAAATTCAAATTTATGCTTTCACAAGTGATAATCGCGTTGCTAATTTGAGATACAAAAATCACGTAAACAACTCTGAAGAAGAGTATTCTCAGCTGAAGTGAGCAAAACTTAAGGTATCCGACTACGTTCGGAACCGTGATTTTGCAAAAGCGTATAAATGGATAATATTTATGATATTTAGTGTCACTTAGATTAGAAAATGTATATAAAATTGTTTTAAAAATAGTATTACAATAAAAAATTATTTGAGTACATCATTTTGACAAAAAATGAACATAGAATGACCCATTTTCAAAATATTCTCCTTTTGTAAAAAATGCTTCTATTATAATAATATTTTTGCCTGTCTATAGCTCAGACCTCTGTACAGAGACTCAAATAGAATTTTTGAAATATTTAACTTAGAAGTGGGTTTACCCATGTTTTACGACAACAGAGGGGAGAATTTTTAAGAAAAAAAAACGCCGATAATTATTTCAAATGGTTGTAACTCTGAAAATAATTTGAATTTTTCAAAAATCGCAGTTGAGTCTCTGTACAGAGGTTTGAGCTATATACAGGCAAAATATTATTATAACAGAAGCATTTTTCACAAAAGAAGAACATTTTGAAAAAAGGTTATTCTAAGTAAATTTTTTGCCTAATTATTGCATTTAAATCATTTTTTTTTTTTTGTCAAAATGTCCTTAAAACAATTTTATACATGTATTCCAATCTAAGTGACACTAAATATCCTGAAAATTATCCATTTAGGCGCCTTTTTAAAATCACGGTTCCGAACGTAGTCGGATACCTTAAATGAATATGCGAATCACACTACCAGAATACGCATTGTTGTATTATTTTGATCATTCATATATCTTTGTGAGCTTAGAACCCAACAGAACGAAGCTTATCGCTCGGTGCTTTGAGAGGAATGATTAAGAAGTTCTAAGAAACAGAACCATTGACAATTCTCCCAGGAAGAGGACATGAACCTGTGTCAGACGTGATAACAGATGCAACTGTAATCATTGATGGATCGCAGAGAATCATTGTTAGTACACATATCACGGAGAGTGTGGAGCATTGCATGTGTGACATGTGTACAACCATAAAAATGTTGTGGAGAGAATGCACGGTTTAATCTCGAAGAACGGCGGGCATTTTGAATGTGGTTGAATTCCTCGCCCGGAAAATGAACGCAGAATATGACACGTAAAATTTCACTGTTGTTTTGTATGTGTTACTATTCTTTTTTATGTAATACTTTTTCATTGCACAGCGCCATAAATACCCCTGTTGGTGATTTTTGGAATTAGTTTTATTTCACGGAATCCTATTTTCCATTCATTATTCGTCTCCATACCAAGTTTGGTGCCATTGAAATGGTTAAAACGAGTTACAGGTGGTTCTAAACAGTGTCAGTTTAAAAAAAAACACCTTGCATTATTCCAGTGTTCCATTAATGAAACAAAATCAAATCATATTTTCATATAAACACATTTTTTTTTTTCAATTAGTTATGCAGAAGTTTTCTTACTGCTCTATTCAAGTTCAAACAAATGCTGAGAAGATTAAAAATCCCGTTGAATATATAAAACCGAAATACAACAAAAAATTAAAACCACGTGCTTGAAACCCCATTCAGGGAAAAACAAAGATTTCATTATTCCTCTAAAATTAATGATAAAAGAATAAACAAGTCCCATTTTAGTAATGTTCTAGCAGAGAAAAATATTTCATTAGATGATTTCATTCTTCTTGGAAGATGTTCTTCTCAATTCCACAGTCGAATGACCACCCAAGAGGTAAAAGTAGAGACTTAATAGAAATGGCGGTCATTTTACTTGAATACGGGATTAAAGACATTCACGAAATAAAAGGCCGAGAAAAAATCTTTTGGCCAGGTCCATTGACCTGTCACTTGTGACGAGGGGAGAGGGGATGGTGACGCAAGGTCAGGGTTGCGAATGGCAGTAAGCACGATGTGGGAAAACCTCCCGATTGGGAAAGCTTCCACAGTTACGGTTAATCGTGAGGAATTGTTTTTGTGTGCGTGGGAGTTACACCATATCCGAAAGATGATTGTTTTGCTTTGTTCCTAGAGAAGGGAACATGAAAGAGTAGATTTTTTCTTGTTTTATGAAATGATTGTAATCGTTTTCTTTTTTTCTAAAATATATTGTTCGATTGACTACTTTTCTTTGAACGCTTTCTCTCTTCAAAAGGTTTATAAAAATAAAATAAATACCATTATTAACTCTAGCATATGCTCTACAAAATGGAGAAAATATTATTCTTAATGGTTTTTGAATAATAGCAGAAGAAAGAAGTCTGAAATAATATGATTAATAAAAATAAATAAATAAGAGTAGGACGCAATAAAAAATAAATAAATTAGAATAGAACGCAATAAAAATTAAAAGAAAGTATTTTCATAAAAATAATGCAAGATGTATGTATGCATGCATATACATTTTTGAATTCATTAACACTAGGAAAATTCCATTAATTAAAAAAAATATGCATATGCATTCAAAGATAAAAACTTAAAACGAGACAATAAATTTCTCTGTTTTCATTTTTTTGAGTAGCATAATATTGTTAAAAATATATTAATATTTGTTTAAATCTACATCTTATGCTACAAATAGCAGAATTTAATAATTTTTCAAACATTAAATGTTGAAATCATATCCTTTCGAAATGTACTGCAAAGTCGTCACGCAGAGAGAGAAAGATACCTCAAATGATTCCCTTATGATTGACGTCATGATTATTTATTCATTAGTTATATAGTTTAACACCTTTGGCAACCGTAAGAAGCATAAAAGAAAGAAGTAAATTAAAACAATTTCTAAGGTGTTTTTTAGGTGATTGAACTAAATCATTTCTGATGCCTATATTAATCTCCATGTGTACTAAAGGTTTACGAATAAAAATTCCGAAACGTAATAAAAGTAATTTTCGCAGAATAATGGGAGGATTTGTTTCAATATAAGTAGAAAGCGAAATACCGAAAAATTTCATAAATATAAACAGTTTCATTAGTTTCGAGAAATGTAAACATTCTATATTTCTTCAAATAAATATTTCGACATTCTGAAAGAACTTTTTAAGAAGAAAATATTTTGAGAATCTCGCTTTATTTCTCCTTATTGGCTCGTATTTGAATATTTTTGCATCTAAGGCATTTAATTATTTATTTCTCCTTTTACACGTGAGTTACTTTTTTCTTAAAAGTGGTGTATAAAATATATAAGTACATTTTTTTAATGCAATGAACGGCATTTACTTTATTTAATTAATTCATGTGAAAGTTGTCCTTTTAAAACTTTTAAAGTCATTTTCAAAGCCTGCTTGCAAATAATTAACCATATTTCATATAATTTAAAAATTCAAATACGAGGGCAGTTTTTTAAGTAAGGTCCGTTTATTTTTAAAAAGATATCGACAATATTTTGTTTCAAAAAACCTTTTTTTTTCAGGATTGTACATACTTTTGCCTATTTTTCTACATAGTTGTCAAATTTATTAATGCAACTTTAGAACTAAGTTTTGAAAACCCTCTTCAAAGAAGTTTGCCGCCTGGTCGGACAATCAAGAGTTCACAGCCGCTTTCACTTCTTAGTTGTCACTAAAACGCTTCCTGCCAAGACTGTGTTTGAGGTATCGGAAAAGGTGAAAATCGATCAGAGCAAGATCAGGGCTATATGGTGCATAGTCCAAAACCTCCCAGCCAAAAGATTTGATTAACTCCCGAGTCGTTCGAGAAGTGTGAGACCTTGCGTTGTCGTGAAGGAGCCAAACACCTTTTAACAGCATGCTCTTCGTACCTTTTGACAGCATGCGTTTTGCAATGCTCTTCTGAGCTTCCATAGAGTTGCGCAGTAGGCGCCTGAGTTGATTGTTGTTCCTTGTGGCATAAAATCCACGAACGAAACACTGCGCCGGTCCCAGAACACTGTTTCCATAATCTTGAGCTTTGAAAGCGTTTGTTTGGCTTTGACCTTGACGAGAGAGGATGTGTGTCGCCATTCCATTGACTGTTGCTTTGATTCCGGGGTGATATGGGATACCCATGTTTCATCTCCAGCAACTATATTCGACTCAACATGGCATCCCCTTTTCTTCCTCGTAACGAATCAAAAAGTCTAATGAAATGGCAAACCTCTTCTCTTTGTGTTCTGCTGTGAATAGTCTCAGTACCCACCGAGAACACAGTTTCTTAAAATTGAGGTCTTCAGTCACAATTTTGTACACCACCGACCGAGAAACGTCGGGAAATTCCAATGAAAGAGTGTTTATCGTGATCTCCTGTTTTGACGAATTTTTGTTTCAACAGCTTGCATCAAATCATCAGTGATTACAGAGGGCCGGCCTGAGCGCTCTTCTTCATGGACGTTTGTTCGTCTATCTTTAAACTTTCTGACCTATTTTTGAACTTTGCTGTCACTCATTGCTTCTGAGCCATTAACTTCTATTATCTATGAATGTCTACAGCCGACATGTTTCTCGCAGTCAAAAAACGGATAACAGACCGTATCTCACACTTGGCGGACGATTCAATCACTTCAAACATTTTAAAGACGCACAGTAAATCTTACACGACTGCTACAGAGCTGGAAATGGTGCGAGAGTGTTCGCAAAGAATGCTAGTCAGTAAGGTAGAAACTCGTTGCGGCGCACGCGTGAACTAGGGAACTATACGCGCCAACGGACCTTACCTTAAAAATAGCCCTCATATATCCAAATCTGCTTAAAAAGGGAATTCATTTTTTATAATTTTTTTAGATTAAAAATATATGAACTTTTTGGCTTAAGAAGCCTAAAGTTAAGAAGACCAGTAACATTAAACACAATAAAACCTCAATCCAATTTTAAGTCAGGCAATGATGTTACTATTCCTTAATATAAGATTTTTCATACACTAAAGTTATTCTTCATTCCTGTTTATTGACCCAGGCTCATGTACTTTTTAAATATTGCTTACAGAGGAAATATGTTTCTATACATGACATTTTCATTCCATTTATTTATTATTTCTTGTTCTGCAATCAAGTGGGTGAAAGTGAATTTTCTTAATGTCGCAATATAGAACTGCACGAGGGCTATTGGCGACGGAACTCGTAATTTTGAACCATGGCCAAGTGACGAGTACGACACTTGAGCTGACACCTGGTTCTCTTTCTTCTTCTTCAATCAAATAATTCAATATATTGGAGCAATATTTTAAGTTAGTATTGTTTTAAACATTTTGACTACTCACAACAATATATCATTGAGTTAAGTTTCAAGGATTTTCAGTTCTTATCCGGTAATTTTAGATTTCATTGAAGTTGAAAGATGGTATCTGATCATTGCATTACCATTTCCATACCATTAAATGTGCTGTTCTTAAAAGGATATAGAAATGCATTACAAATTAACCATTTTACCGAATGTCTTGATGAATTTCTACGAATTTGCCTAAGAATCAACCCACTCATGCAAAAGTAAACCCATCTTTCCCAGTAATACGTCGCCGAACATATTTATTATTGCAACAAGTTCATGATGCAAGACTAAATGCCAAATACACTAATCTATTCATTTATTGCCTTTTCCAAGCAATGTCACTCCCATATACTGCCTGGATAAGAAATTTCATAAAAATAATTCCGGTTAACACATTGGGTCAGATATATTTCACTCTAAAAGCGACACTTCCGGCACATCTTGATGCTTAGAAATGGGAAATGTTAACAAAACCAAAAAGAGTAAAGTGTTGGTGTGAATAATATACACCATCAAGAAATATAACATAAAAAGAATCTCATATTCCTACTCAAGTTCTCACTAAAGAATAGGATTTCGAGCAAGAAAAACTTGTTTCAAACGTGACAGGAAGAGATCAGAGCAGAATATCGATGTCTTCTTAGTGTGCTTTTCATATTCTATTAGTAAAAGAACGGATTTAAAATTCCAGTTTTTATGGGTATTTTTGATTTTGAACACGTGAGGAAACAAAAGTTAACACTTTTCGGAAAAAAACACAGTACTATATCAAACCTTGGTACGCATATACATGGGAAAACCAGTTTTTATGCTCAAATTGAAGTTATACATAATCTTTGATTTTTTTTATGTTCCAGAATGTAGTAAGTTGCGCTGTCGAGGTATATATTTGTACTTTTAAACTCGTTTTCCCACACAGATTTCATTATATTCTATTTGTGAAATGAATTGACTTTGTCTGATATGTTTATCAAGAAGCAAAAAAAAAAAATCATTACATTAACTATTCGATGAATTTTTTTCTGGTTAAACCCCATGCTATTCATATGATGCATTATAACATGAAATGCAATGCGTTACGAAATATAAAACTCTATTGGTAATTTTTTTACTCCGATTTAAGCATGTTACCTAAATTTCAAATTTTTATTATCATCATCAAATCATCACTTAAACTGGACTTAATTTAATATTGTCTAGTCTAGACATAGTCTAAATTTAGAAAGAGTATAAATAGGTGCAAGAATAAAAACGCAAGTTTTCTCTGATGCTAGAAAACGAAGGTATATATATTTTTTATACTAACTGTAGTACCAATCCTTCAGACGGGTGAATTATTAAAATAAAAATCAACAATCCAGAAAGTAAACAAAATATCTTAATATCATTGAATAATATAGCGATATCGGAAAAACTCCATGGAGTAAACTGTCAAAGTAAAGATACGCTGTGACGTCGTGTGACGTAATATGTACCAGAGCTATATACAGCAGAGAAGTAATCTTCTGTAATTCAAAAAAAAATTTTAAAAAAATCGACGTAAATAAATATGACGGACAAACATTTTTCATGAATTAAATGAAATACCTTATATTCTATAAATGATCATATCTTTAATATATCCTATATATTATATGGATATACCCTATATCCTTATAAATTATATCCTGTCAAAAGTTACAAATACTATTTATATTCATAACTAATACAATTAGAAAACTGAAATAATACATTTCGATGCATTTTAACACCATGAAGTTTGATATATCACTACACTTACGACTTATTTTCAAAAAGCTTTGAAGTACATTTTAATATTTTAATAATTTCTGACCTTTTTACAAATATTTCATTGAAGCGTAATCCTAGGGATATATCTACTT
Source organism: Trichonephila inaurata madagascariensis (assembly GCA_019973955.1). Taxonomy (NCBI): domain Eukaryota; kingdom Metazoa; phylum Arthropoda; class Arachnida; order Araneae; family Nephilidae; genus Trichonephila; species Trichonephila inaurata. The sequence continues at coordinate 681,441 of BMAV01001401.1, read as the reverse complement.
GCTTCAGTGGTTGGTTTTGTGAAAAGTAATCGCATATCCTGCCCAGATAAAAGGTGATTTATTGATATCCTAAGACTTTCGGTAGTATTTACCAAATTTTAATAAGATGCCTGTAGTAGATATTTCGTAAAATCACTAGATCTACATACGCCAAGAGTCTTGTAAAACAAACAAAACATTTTGGAATCAGTGATTTGTAAAACTGATATATTCACATGAAAACTGATGAATTTTTGAATTCACAGTAAAAAGGAAAAAAGAAAAGCATGTATTTTTTCTTATTTTTGAATGCTTCACTTATCAAATCGATTAACTTTACTTTCAAATTTTTTTAAAGTTTTAACGACAAAGCCCTTAATTGACTTCTAACTGCATATATTCAAACAAATTTCTCTAGTAAAACAAATATTAACACCGCTTAATGACAAGGTTTGTTTGGAGATTGAATGATAAATAATTTACTTATGAAGTCTCAATCTGATTAACTCTATACTTTACAGTAAATTGTAATAAAAATTTAGCCAAAACACTTTTTAAAAGAAGCAATTGAAATTTAAACACATGTGAAACTCGTTTTTTATTGATTCTAAGTACAGAGAAAAATATAAAATGATAATGGATCAAATGGCATTATCCAAAGATTTCGAAGATTCGATAATTCGTTATCATCGAATCTCAAGTGAAAAAAATTCAGCAAATTTTTTGGTACAATATAACAAAAGCTTACAAAAAAAAGGGTACAATTTTATATGGTTCTAATGACGATTCTTCTTCCTCTACAAATACTTTAATACAGTTGTATCATTATCAGAAAGGAAAAAGCTACAGGTAATTGTTACAGTAAATTGGCTCTTACTGTTGTGTACTTTAATCGTGAAAAGACATCTTTAAGAGTTTGCTTTTTTAGGGCTCTTTACGGAAACAGCAATTAATTGGAATGTTGACTTTCAAAGAATTGGTTTCATTTGGGGGAAGGCCCTAAGTCAACGTTTTGTTTTGATTGACGATTGTTCAATGAAGGGTATACAAAATATGGCGAATTTCGACTGTTGAATACCTGTTCCTAGATCTCAACGAATTTCTCCTTAATAATCAAAAAATAAACAAACTGATATTACTTTATATATTTATATATATATATATTTACTTTCTTTCATTATTCTTTAACTAATTCATAGAAACTTGTTACGTAACATCAAATATGAGAAATTATGAAACATCTTTCTTGCTAGGCCGTTGTCATTAAAGCCTAGAAATATTTCCCTTCGTAAATTTGATGTATTAATTTAACGTTTTATTTTAGATGTTCATTAAAAAACTCGAAAATATTTTAAATTTATTTTTAATTTATCGTTTGGTACAATTTAAATATGAGCAAAAAAAACTACAATCCTTTACTTTAATAATTTACCTTTTAATATAATGAACGAATTATAACCTCTTTTTTGTCTATTTTAAATTAATACACATGTGTGATTACTTTCTCAGAACAGTCAGTTTTGATTAGTATATTGCTATAGCTGGTATAACTTGTTCTTGCATTAATTAAAAATGAATGTATTTCGAAGGAATATAAAGAGATTTTAATATTCTATTTAAAATATATATTGACATAATCATAATATATCAAAAATGAGAGAGAGGGTAAAACAATGATTGAGAGAAAGATGGCAGTTTTATATTCGTAATAAGAGGTTAGCGATTTAATAAAATTATTTGCTTATGGAATTATATTTCAACCAAAGATGAAAACTGCAAGTAATATTCAGTATTTAATAACAATTTTCCCGCTCAACCCGAATATTTCAATTAATAAAGGATAAAACAATGCTTCAATATTTTAAAAGCAAGAACAGGAAATAGAGATAAACACAGAGTATGCCTTCTTCATATTTTCTCAAGGTTCCAAAGAAACTCAATCTATGTTTTGAAACTTAATTAAAAAAAAGCAGCTCAGTACACTTGGTATTACCCACGCATCGACGACAAAGAGCACAGTGCACAATGTAAACTTGTTACCCAGAGCAAGATAACTTCGAAAAAAAATCAGCCATAAACAAGAGCATACATACTTGTAAGCGAAAGGATGTGTAATTAAATTGTCGGATGGACGAGATAAAGTTACAAGAAGAAATTTAGATTAACAGTAAGCAATATGAAACAGTAGAGAAGGGAATCTTTTTTTCCATATCATTCTCAAAGAAAAGGTCAAGGCTTATCTCGTTTGCTTCGGAATCTTTTTCTAGGTCACGTTTATGCAGAGAATATTTCTACTTTTTTTATTTCCACGCTAATCTCTTGCGCACAATGGGAAATCTCTATTCTGTTTTTCAGGATTTAATGAAATGGATAATGCAAATAAGGATATCTTTACAATGTAATAATAGTCTGAAGTTCCGTAAACTCCAAGGGGAATCCCACTAGGTGATGTCTTATGCGTTCCAGTTATTGACCTCCGCATATAAATCGATAAGGGGCATAACTTTAATGAATGTAGAGCATAATAGATCCAGATCATCAAAAAAAAAATTGATAAGCAGTGCATTAAATCAATGTTAATTTAATTCAGGGGAATACAGTGTCACACGACTGTTGTTTTATATATATACATCACAATCATTTCGAATCTCATTCATTTTATACAATGAGTAATTAATCTTACATTTATTTTGGTCACTAACAAAAGCTTCATACAGAACACAAACTGTTATTTTAGTTACGATGTAATTCGCTTCCTGTTATTCGGTTCTAAAATTTATTAAAATTCAACAATTTTGAGAGATACAAAAGATTATGTTTTTGTAAAATTCAAAATAGCATTCATAATTAGTTTTTTTTTTAAAAAATAAAACTTATAAATTTTTTTTTGAATATTTCTTTTGCAAACATGAAAAAAAAAATTAATACAAAACCACATTTTCCTAATTTTTTTTCTTTCAAAATAAAATGTTAATGCATTGATAAAATATAAACAAATAAAATTGTTGCTTCAGCAAACTAAATTTAATATTGCTCAATGGGCTAAATTCACGTGACGTCATAGTCACACGATAACTGTAATCACGTATTTAGAGTCAATAAGTTCATATATTCATGCGAGGCCATTGTCACATGATAAATGCAATCACGTATTTCCAATTCAATAAGTTTACGCGCTTCGTTATTGCCAACTTTTGCTTCTCACAGCTTTCTTTTAAAAGATACATATTTATCAATAATAATACACATAGGTAAGCAAAAACTGATTCGATATAAAAGTACTTGAATTTTTTAAAAAATTTCAATAACTTTTTGGAGCAATTATAATGCTTGAACATCTTTACGCACACACAATTACCATGTTCGAAATTTTATCTTAATTTTACAAGTAGAACAGCAAGTACAAGTCTTATGTCAGTGTTAAGTTCAATGAACGCGATTTCACTTATGTTGCAGTCTCCAATTTAGCAAATTTTTTTTTGTAAAGAATCTTATGAAACGAGGAAAAGAACAAATAAAGTTGCTGAAAATAAGAACCCTCTTAGGTATATCCAAAATTCTTTATGTTTTTTTATAGTTTAAATTTCAATTAGTTTTTAGTTTAAATTTAAACAGAAAAATAAACTTCACAGTATTCTTTTAATATTATGATTGCTAAAATTTAAAACTTATTAATTCTAAAAAAAATATTATTAATAATTTTGATAAGTAGTTATTGAGAATTTTTTTTCGATGTATTTTCGAACACACTTCATTATGCATTTTTAAATGGAATAAAAACAATCTATTATACCTATGAGGTGTTTCGAATAATTATTAACATTCTAGGAAGTTTAAAGAATAATATATAACTTGATACTTTTCATTATGAAAAAAAGAACTGGACATTAAAATCTGTTTAGAAACGCCATTCGTCTACGTCAGATGTGAATAAAAACTTCGGGGGAAAAAAATCTCCAGACGATTAAGAATCCAGCTTCTTTAAAAACGATTACAATTCGTCATGCTCTCGTAATCGATATTTCTTCTCAAAATGTAGTGTTCGCTTTCCGAAATGAATTCTGATGTGCATTAGGCGATGAATTCCATGTCATTTAACAATATAATTATAGTCTTCTATTATACACATCGTATGTCAAGCAGAAAGCATTAGGTTTACGGATTTCGAACATTTAATTCTCTCTTTCAATCTCTCTGGGTAAAAAAAAAGTACTGGCGGCTTCTTTTAAAGATTTTTGAAAGAAAAAAAAAATCTCATTGCCTTGGGAAATTCGGGGTCAGTGGTGACATGAGATAATTTATTTTATTTAGGATTTGGTTATATAACTGTAAAAGTGATATGATTTGCATCACTGGAATACCACCATCTATCAGATATTGGGATTAACATTTTTTCTGTAGAATTTAGCGCTTCATTTTCTGGCAACATAGATCTTAGATTTCTCTCTCTCTCTCTTAAGTTATAGGTATTAACTTGTCTAGGAAGTTAATTCGTGAAGCAGGAATGGAAACTTTTGAATAAATATTCATTTTACAAAAAGGATACAAAATGGAAATTAATAATTTTAACAAATAATAGTCTTCATTTAATTTTGTTGTTGTTGTTTTAAAAAAGCGCATGAAATATATTCTGGGAAGTAAATTATATACAGTATTTTTTGAATACATTATTTTCATTCACATAATGTATTACCATTATCTCATTACGCTATTTGATATCGAGTAAAATATTGAATTAAAGAATAATAGTGTGATAGAGAATAACTTGGTTTTTAAAAAAAGGGGGAAAAAATTGATGCACAATTTTAAAATACCATACCCAGTAATTAAATACTACTTTATTTCATTTTGTTTTTGCATGATCTACACACACATCTTAGATATCTACTTATAAATCTCATATACATCTACATATACTTCTCAACATCTTTGCAAATATTAGACAAGTTGAAAAGATGTTTAAATTCACTCTTAATATTTACATTTTAATAAGTTTGATTTTAGAGAAATTAGAAATTATGCATTATTTTTAACACACTTAAAGGGGTAAAAAAATTGAAATAAAGAACATCAGATATCCCATCTAATACAAGAGGAGTTTTAGCTTTGAATAGAAATTAATACTAACAGATGTCCTAATGTCTTAATGTCTGCCTAAAATTAACACTCACACACATTATATAATTTTTTAGTGTAAAAATAGGATTTATCAAGCGATATTACTTATACGTATTGATCTAAGATTACATATAAGCATTATTGCTGAAGAATAGGATTGCTATTTTTGAAGAGAAATAAAAAGTAAAAATATCATGGAATCTTTTAAAACAGGAAGTTGTGTTGAAATTCTACAAAATCCTTTTTTTTTTATTTTAATCTTGGTTAAATCATCAACGCACTAATATGTTTGAAATGAAAAGTCTTCATTAAAAAAAATTCAAATAAGAACCTTAAAAATTTCATAAATTATTTTTATTGTGAAAGAAAATACTTATCGTATATAAGTCCGAAGATGGACCAGATAGATAGGATTCTTAAAAATCTACATAGGGTCAAGGTTTCAAGACTAATAACGCCCTCACCAGTCTGAAATAACTGGAATTGAAAACGCGAATTCCATCTTCAATAACAATCTACTCATTTATCTATTGAAGTAGGCAATGTACCTCTAAAACAAGGAATGAATGTTCAGGGTAATAGATTACTATACAGTGTAGCATTTCATTTAAAAGTACTTTTAAAAACTGGTTTGTTTCTAAATCTCTGCTTCCATTATACAATTTATCTCATTCCATCTTGCTGGAAAAACACGAAATTGCCCAATCTAAACTTCTAATTGCGACTCATCCTCCCTCGAAAATGCGTATCAAGAACGATTCCGTAATGAACTCATTATGCAAGGGCCGTCGGCGAATGTATCGTTTGACGTCACTACCGTCCTTCCCTTCAGGTCCGGATCGTGTGCGAAAGCACCTGGTCGCCCCCGTAGAACGTTCGCAAAACACCTGTCGGTCGCACGCTTTTAGATTGTTTATGGTTCGAATGGTGTTGCTTGATAGAAAGGATCACGCGGTTAATTTCTTCTGCAACAAAAAGGGTTGAGGGTGGTTTTCTTCGAATTTGGAAAGAGAGCGTGAGTTGGATTTTTGTTCTCTTTCTGTTGAGATTGCTTAAGTAAGAAATGAGAAAAGAGAAATTTCTTTGTTAAATATGTTCGGTAATCGTTGATCAGTTTTTGATAAGCTGATTAATGAGGTATCGACAGGCTTCAATTATAGTTTTCGTAATTTCAAGAACGGTGGGAAGGAGAATATTGAAAGGAAATTATCTGAAAATCGTGAGATAGGTTCAGAAGTAGTTTGGGTTGTTCAATGTTTTCTTAATTTGTCAAATTACCAGGCTTCGATGTAAGTAGTAAGGTTTAATTAGTCAAATTATCTAGATGCTCTATTTTTAAAGATTAAAATTTTCGCAATTTTATTTCCCACACGTACATTATGACCTTTAAAAAAATGTATTAATGTTAGTATTAGTAGTATTTCAAAAGAGTCGAAAAAAGAGAGAAAGAACTATAGCTTTTAATTTTTCCAACACGAATATAATTATAAAAGAGGATTATCAGAAAAAAATTGTATATTGAAAGCTCCACACTCTTGTATTACGTATATGTAATATAATACATATAAGCATAATAATTATCCTACATAATTGAGACAGCAAAATCTCTCTCTGAAATCGATAACCAAAGACAACCAATATATATATATGCCTTAATCCAAATTATCAAAATGGAAAACTATTATGTTTTCTAAAGCTGCCGCCGACTTAGGGCGGTGAAGTAGGGTTAAGTGTGTTTTATGGGATTCAAACCTTTTCCTTCAGCAGAAAATTTATGTATAATAGTGTGTGAAAAATTTTAGAAAATAAATCAAGATTAAAAAAAAGGCTTTAGCTTAATTATTGCACATGTTTTATCATACATTAATTATTTATTTAACATTAAAACTAAAAAGAATGACTGTTGTACAAATGGCCAAAGTTTCAAAAAGGTACGCTCAAAAAGTAGACATAAATTGAATAACTTACTATTAAAAATAGAACAAAATCTAATTATTTGAGAAATCCAGTTGAACAGCATTCGTCTATGAAATTTAATACCCCGTCAAAATACTTTTAAAAAGCAACAGAAATTCAGCAATAATGAAACCATCAAAATAAAAAGAATTACTAAAAATCCATAAACATTTTCAATTCGTTAAATGTCAAGGGCGTTTTAAGTATTGGATAATCTTCATGCTATCACGGTTTGGATAACAGTTTACATAATAAAATGTGAATTTAAATATCATGCTCATTACATCTGATTAAAATTACAAACTTTACCTCTTAAATAAAAATGCATCCTGCCTTTTTCAAACAAACTCAGAATTTAAGGTTTATTATTGACAATTTTTGAGCTCTAAGGTAAAAGCACAAATAAAGACTCTTATTAATATATCATATACATACATTCATCATATAATATGAATATGATTGTACAGTAAAAGAAAAAGATAAATTTTAATAAAAATTGATTTATAGTGAAAAATGTTAGATTTGTAAAAATTTATCAATAAAATACATGAAAACAGTAACATTTTAACAAATCTTTTCAAACGATTTTGTTTAAGAAATAATTTCATGCAAAATTGTTCGAAGATTTGTAACATTAATATAAGAAAATTAAAATAGTTTAAAAACGACTACTTAAAAACATTGAATGCAAAAACCAATAATTTTATACGACTTAGTTTTTATCTCTTTTATCTTAAAGCTATTTTTATGCGCTATCAATTACCATACATGGAAACAGTTTTTAATGCATTTCCCTTATTGTCTTTTCAGTTATTGACTACAGGAATAAGCATATGAAAAACAAAGATCCGGTAAACTTTTAACAATAAACCTAAATTTAATTATGAAGTTTAAACCAGGAGAAGCATGACCAGATCCTTTCCAACGCAAAGAATAACTAGCAATTTCGAAGCGATTAATATAATTATCTCTGTGCAGTATTCTTTTTTATGTCCATACATTGAATGAAATACAAGAACAAAACCAATTTGGGTCATGGAACTTTAATTAGTATGTTAGATTAAAAATAGAAAAGACAGAACTATGCATTGTTTAAGAGGCAATTTTAAGCAAATAATATTTTAACTCTTGAGGTGTAATTTTACAAAGAACAATACTCTCAGTCACGGGTTTTAAAATATTTAAATTGCTATCAACGGGAAATAGTTATGAATAAAATTACATAAGGCTTAGCTGATAAATTATATTTAAATTAATAAATATCTATTAAATCACGAAAGTTTCTTAAAACTATGTAATTTCCTACGTAAATTTTTACTGTATAAACAAAGGGTAAAAGAATATTCTTCGATTTTACAATTATTTTTTATTGTCATTATTTAGAATATTACGAATATTGAAAGTTAAGAAAATCTACCTGTAAGCCATTGTTTTAAATGTGCAGATCATTTTCTTATCGATGGTATTTCTTTCAACTTGCAACGTAGAAAAAATATAAAGTAGTTTGAATCATTTTAATTCTAAATTACTCCAAATTTAACACAGATTTTTTGCTATGTTGCCACGCAGGTGGTTTCATACTTCAAAACTTCGATATAGTCAAATTTTAGAATTAATGTATAATGAAATAAAAAATTATTGTTAAAAAGTTTTTAAAATTCTTTCATTGATTTTAAAATAAAATAAATAAAAAATGGCAATATATATTTAATTATTTTAAGAAGTGCAAAGATTTGGATTTTCTTTTATTCAAGTGTAAATTAAGTTAAATCGTTTGGTAAATAAAAAATAATTAATGAAAT
>BMAV01001401.1:649699-660976 GCA_019973955.1 Trichonephila inaurata madagascariensis | reverse complement strand
AACAGTCAATTACTAACAGTTAACTGATTATTAAATGTGTTAGACAAAATTGGTCAATTACCAAAGTACAGTAAGGTTATAAAAATCTTTTGGGGCTAGCAGTTGCAACTTTTTACCTTTTAATTTTGTTTAAATCAACATCATACTTCTTGTAGTATAAACATCCACTGTTCTTACGTTCTACAGAACACTACTTGCGGAAGATGAGCTTGAACCAATGCATCTCTCCCAATTTCAGGGAGACTGCGATGCGGGGGAGTAGCTTACGCCATATCAACCGTATCAATGATATGGGCCCCCCAATCTACAAGGTCTCCAACATCTGTAACTACATAGCCACTAACAGGGCTGTCATATCTAAAAAGGGCACCCGAAGGAATTTTGATACAGGACCCACTCAGAACGTCAGTGCTGCGATGCGGTCACTTTTTGATTGGAGTAGATTTCACGCAAAATATTAGATGGGGAGTCAAGATTCTAAATAATGGCTAGCAAACGATAAAGCTTCAAACATGTGAATCTTGCCGAAGTAGTAAAATAAATACTGTATGGTTAACAACTGTGCGACAACCTTTTTTTTTTTTTTAAAAAAAAGGGAGATTTTTTTTGTGGTTTTTAGGTTTATTTATTACATTTTTTTTTTAAAAAAAAGGTTAAAACAAAGAAGAGAAAAATAAATTATTACTACTAAAATGGAAAAAAATGGGTAAAAATTTACAAAAAGTTACATAAACGGGACGCACTTTGTACAAAAATTTTATGAACAAATTCTCTCAATTTTTCAACTCTTTGATGTGTTACTTTGTTATTTATGTTTGAAATGACCTTCAGGATAAGAGATATTTTAATTTTCACAAAAACTAGAGTACTTTATTTTAGTGGCTATATGAAATTGCTTATAAAAACAGTGATTATATTCACAAGGACTGTAAATTTTGAAATAAAACAGTGATTGATAAATCTGAAGGTTACAACACTTCTACTGTTATGCAGAACATACACAAAAAAAAAAATTCAGCAAATTATTTTCAAAACTTTTTAAGCAATCGCTGTCCCCGTTTGAGTTTTTCTAAAAAAACACATTTCGAGTAAAACGCATTTTAAAGTTTGACATCTTGTGTAAAGTTATGGCATAAGCTTTTACTAAAACATTTATAGTTTTTGTTCTAATGAATGGAAAATAAAAAACTTGGTTATTTTTATAAAGTTAATAAGATGGCCTATAAAATAAAATTATTAAAAAAAATTGTCAATTTAAAAAAAATCATGATTTTAGGGTAGTTGGATGCCATAAAAGCAAACAGTCAAGTAGACGATAATTTTTTGCTGAAATAATATCGCATGGTTTGATTACATTACATAAATAACAAAGTGCTAGTACACTTAAAATATTACATAAATTCGATGAATAAGATTCACATTTCCAAAATCTAGTCGCTTACACGTGCATAAGAAATACGCATCAAAATTCTTCATCAATATTTAAAATTTCTTCATTTGAATTAACTGACATGTAAACAAGCGGAATTTCCGAACGTTTGTTTTTATGTTTGTGAAAATATGTATTTATTTCACGTACACTTATCAAAAGGTTCGTCTAAAGAGATTCATTTTGAACACCTTATCTTCACATGTACCCTGATAAGTCCAGGCTATTGACGATTATTTGAAATTATTTCCGTAAATAAGACGGCTTAATTTATTATTTTCATGTCACAAAGAAATTTCTTCCAAGCCTTTGGCGACACGAGAGGTCACACACACACACACATTCCTCATAGAAATAGACACTGACAAACAAATAAATCTGCTCGAAAGAAATGTAAAGACAACTTGAAAAGAAAACCCAAACAACTTGTAAAGAGAAACTGGCTCCTATTTTATGGAGAAGAGTGTAAAAAAATTAAAATAATACAACATTGTTAACCCTAATTGCTATGTTAAAACGACACTTTCCATGTAAAATATAGATTTTTGCAGCATATAATTAACACTTCTGTTTCGATCATTAAATGCTTGGAGTCCAGTTAATGACTGGAGTCTTGAATAAAATTCGAAAACAATTTACAATGAAAAATACATGGAAAGAATCTGGAGAGAATTCCAAGGCCGTATTGAATTATTCTTCACTTAATAGTTCAGCCTGTTTCAGCGCGTCCAACTGAGAAGTTTATGGATTAAAAATAATCAATCTTAAAACTTCAAATAATTACACTGATAAACGTACATCGTTGTTCAATCATTTACCACATAAAACATTTGGTGTGGTTCAGTTAGTCAGATAAAAACAACTTCTCTTTTGTCTTTTAGTAAAGTTTTATTTCGGGACGATACGGACATTGAGAAACAGGTAAAAAACATATATGATTAAAACTTAGGTTGTATTATTAGGGCAATCGACCCTTCAACTGTACAAAACGGTAGCTCACCTGCCACTGAACTCTCATACATAAACAAAAACAAAAGTTTCGCGTTACAGAGCAGCGCCCTCTATACAACGCTTTTCTCAACACCACATATTCTCAATTCAAAACATTTTTAGTTTCAAAAATACATAAAATGAGAAAAAAACTGGCCAGTTTTACAAAATAGTATAATTGCCATTGACTATTGGTTATAGTTGCGAGGTTCAAGATAAGTGGTGGGGTCGAATAAAGGTTTTAATAAAAAATTACAGTTGGAAGCATTGGAAGCCATTGCGAGTGAGTGAGTGAATATTAACGTCGCACTGTTCAGCTATACACCAGGGCTTTTGGCGACGGACCTCGTAATTTTGAAACATAGTCAACCGACGAGGACGACACCTGAGCTGCCTAGAGCACGCCCCTAGGGATATTTTTATATTAGGCATAAAATTGTTAACAAAACAAAATAACTTTTGTTTAAAAATTTAATACCAGAAAATATTTTTTTAAATTTAAAAATCGAGAGATCAAAGTAATATGATTAAAACAAAAAATAGACGGGGGAAAAAAACCGATGAGAAATTATGTCATATTGAATAACCATAAATAAAAAAAAAATTCTTTGAAAGAAAAACAATTTTAATTTCTAACGATCAACCAGGATCTTTCTTCTGTACAAGCAAGGAAAAATAGTTTTTAATATAGTGAAAACATTTGTAGGGAAAATCAAAACATATTTGGTTTTGGAAAGTCCAAATTATAACTGTAAGTGGCCTTAAGAACTAAGCGTTTTTTTATTACAACTGCGGAGGGCAATCAAATATACTTTTTTTTAATCGAAAATGAAAGATGAAACTCAGTAATGAGCAAATATTCGTTTTTAGACAAAACATACACGACCTATGCGAGTAAACAATAGAAGAGGGAAAACAATCGTTCTAACATATTTCTAATGCATCACAATTTATAAACATTTTCATTATTTTATCTCTGTGTTTTCTCAAATTCGCTGTTACGTGACGTTCTCTCTCTCTCTTGTGGAAATAAAAGAAAATAATTAAATTAATTAGATTTGTTCTCATTAAAGTTAAAAAATATTAAATAATTTATAATTATCGTATAGGAATACATCATTGTACAAAGTCTTAGAACCTAACACATTAGTAGATGAGATTGAAAAATATATCGATTAAAATATTCCATCTTTACAGCAGGAAATGACTTAAATACAAGCGTGTAAAAATATATTTAAATTTTTCAACAATACACAACTTTCTGTAATTTAAACACTAACTCACAAAATTAAACATCTTTCTTTCTAGAAAACCGAGAAAATTTTTTTAAATCCATTTCTCAAACCTTTCATATAAAATAGGCATTTTTGTTGCTCAGATATGGTTATTGTTCTTAACAACATATTTTATACCAAAAATCTTAGTAAAATAAATTGGTACTTTTGTGTTATACCATCGACCAATTTCGTCAAATTAAACACTTTGCCAAATGCTTCGATATGCCGCCAATAGTGTCAATCGCTCACGCGCATGTATGCCAGTATATTGCGAACTTTTTTGATTTGGCGAAATTAGTCGACGATATAATATGTAAGTACCAATAAATTTTAAGTTTATTATAGAACACCATATTTAGACAAGTTTTGTAGACTGTTTTCGATATTGTTCGGGTATACCAATGTATAGGCAGGAAATCGTCAAATGTTGCTGTCCTTCAAAGACGGAATACTGTCAAGTACAATGATTTCCCGTCGTTCCCTCTGTGGTTTTTATTTGTAATTCAGTAAAATTAACTAAAAATTAATAATAAGTGGCTGTTATTTGAGGAATGGACTCAATTCATGTTGGTCACACGACAAAGATAAACGCGTGTTTTCCATTAAATTCAAAACAGACATCAAACTAATTTTACTTATAGTTCAATTTGCAAAACTTGGGTAAAAATTCAAATTTCATAATTGTGTCATTATGTTAAAATAAATAAATAATAAATAATTATAAAATTTCATAAAATTTATATTTCTTAAGATTTTGTTTCATCAAATGTTATGAAAAAAATCTTATTTTATGCATGCACTTTTAAATAAAAAGCATTTTGTCTACTTATGCGCGTTATTATTGTTGAAAAATTTGTACTTTTTAGAGAAAGTTTCTGAAAAAATCAAAAACTGGCAACGACGAAGCGCATGAACTAATTAGGTAGAAACGTGTGATTGCTTTTATCGTGTGGCTATGACGTCAGATGAGTTTTCGAAATGATTGGCTGAAAACACGTGGTTATCACTATCATGTGACTAATGACGTCACGTGAATTGAGCTCATTATATGTGTCATCGTCAAAAGTATCAGTTTGGCTAGATTTGGCCCACTAACCGAAAAGTACTTTATTTCCTATTATTATTATATTTATTATAGATGAATATTTGGCACGATAAAACATTACCTAATTTATTTTTATATTCAAGATTGGAAGTTCTAACACTGGATTAGAGGCTGGCATAACACAATTGGCTAAAAATAGCACTGCTCTTAATTCAAAAATGGCTTAATACACTTTTTTCCAAAAACCATACACTTTTTTTCTTTCAACACCTTTCAGCTTCATAACAACAATGTATTCAAAGAAAAACAAACCGAAAATATGAGAGCAAGGATCACCGAAGCTTGTCTAGGCAATCTACTTTTCTATTAGGATGTTTATGGAGAAGTAAGTAGTTCGCCATTATTCGGCGCTATGCATATTAATTTGTTTTAATTTTATTTTTTCAGCCATTCATAACTAACATTGCCATTTTCTCAAGTGCCCTGGTCTACTTCTGATTCCAGCGTCTGTTTATTGTACTCTAAAGGTGATAGAATCCAATCAATAACTAAGCACACACAATAGTTTCTAACAAGTAGTGACTATATTCCAGTTCCCAGATTTAGCCACATCTCAGTGTTTGTATAGTTAAAGAGATGTATTTAATTACTGAATGGGGAAGAGGGATAAAAATCAAAAATGCTAAAGTTATTAATTTTTAAGGTCTGCATGAAATTTAAAATAAATGACCAAAATGAATATCAGTTTCAACAAAAGCTTTTGAAGTAATTAGTTTTCTCTCTGGAGATGCTGTTTTCGAATTATTTCAAAAACATTACAGTAAACTTTGATGATGCGACGCAAGAGTTTAGCAACTTTTTGTGAACAGCAGTTCCATGGGCTAGATTCACGACGGTCACATGAGAAATGGAAACTTATTGTTCTACTTGAAAAATTTTGAAAAATAATTTAATTTGATAATTAGGTAAATCCTTGTATAATATGAGTACTCAGGAACATCTTAAGATGAGGGCCAAATGGACCAGGGCCTCGTCTCGTTTTCGACTCTGTCTTAATAAGATCATGATCCGGATAATTTTAATGAGATCAAATATTATTCCCATTCGTACTCTCCGAAAAACAGGTAATTTCAAACTGCATGTTAACTGGCAAAAGTGGTAAGACGAGATATTATTATGCCATAACCGTTGTCCATGTCTAGGCCTAGGCCTAATATCATAAGCAATCATTCAACTCATTTAGTCGAAATGTGGTCATTGGTCGAGCCGGTTTGTGCCTAGGTTTTTGAGATAGTGAGTCGCTGTAGCGCACACAAAAAATTTCCAGGGTCGAAGTCGATTATTTTGGAATCATGCTCCAATGAGCCGCCCAACATATTCATTTGATTTTGTCGATTTTCGGGAACAAAAACAATACAAGATTAATTATTGAATAGATAATTAGCATTAATTAATAAAATTAATTATCAATAACAAATACATAATTACATTTTACGTAATGTAAACATAGGATTATAACTAATCAAAAATAAAAATCAAGGGCTATGGGGGTGTCCGGACCCCTAGGACACCCCCTTTGTGTGCGCTACTAGTGAGTCGTGTATATTTATGTATATTTATTTGCTTCAAATTATTGTTCCAACGAGTATTTGACAATGCATGCTATACACTGTCTACTTTTAAAGATCTCAGGTAGGGCATACATTTGGATAAGACCCAGGGTCCCAAAAAAATCTTAAGATTTCTCAAGACCCAGAGCCTCAAAGAGACTTAAATCGTCCCTGAATGCACTTTTAAATCAAAGCAATCAATTTTTGTTTGCCTTTGCGCGTTATTATGGCTGACAAATATTTACCTTTTAGGAGAAAGTTTCCATACAAAAAGCAAAAGTTGGCAACTGTGAAGTACATGAATTGATTGGCTAGAAACACGGGATCGCATTTATCATGTGACTATGATATCACATGAATTTGTGAACTGATTGGCTGGAAACACGTGATTATTCGTCCCATGATAGATGCAATCAGGTTCATCCAATCAATTCACGTGATCTTGTAGTTACATGATAAAAGCAATCACGTATTTCCAGACAATTTATTCATACACTTCCTATACAGCCAATTTCTTCTTCTTTTTATAGAAACTTCATTTTAAAAAGTACAGATTTCTCAATAATGACAACGCAGATAGGCAAACAAAATGTTTTTGATTTAAAAGTACAAGTGTAATATAAGACCTTTTTTTAATTTTGAAAACTTTTTGAGGAATCTTAAAACATAAACACTTTTTCCCAATTATCAAATGTGAAAATGTATCTAAATTTTACAAGTAGAACACCATTCTAAGGTTAGATTTGAATTCATGGAAAACGCGTGATTTTATTTATCATGTGAATGTCATAAATTTAGCCAATTGAAACAGCAGTATCATATACTTAAAGTTTTTAAAACAGCACAATATAAATTTTTTTTTCTAAAAAAGGAATTTACTAATATTTTTCTAAAGCTATTGCGTACTTAGCTAATTCTTTAAAATAAATATTGATTTAAAAAATGCTTTAAGTAAATCAATTTCAAAATTAAGGTATATATATCTAATTTTTCTCAAATAACGTAAAATTTAATCCTTACAAGAAAATAAAAATTTAGACTTTATGAAGCTCAGCGTGAATTTTCCATTAAAATTCTAGTTGTGGCTTTTTTTTAAAAAAGACTTCTTGTTTATTTGAATAGTTAATGATCTCTCCCTTTTAAAAACAAATTTCAGAGTGACTTGATTTATTTATCGATTGAAATCTCATTAAACATACATAAATACATCATCGATTTATCAGCTTTTCTTCTATTTTTATCGCAATCGATTTACGTATAATCAGCTTTAGTAAGAAAAAGGAGAAAATACTTCATAATCAAGCTCTCGCTGCGATCTTTTTGTTTCACCAAATCCTAGTTACCATAACAACACACTGCGCTTTTAGTATATTATCACAGGAACATGTACACTGGTCCCAAGTGATGAACGAGATTCCATGAGAATTCATCTCTGATGAAGTGGCTACTCACAACAAAAAAAGAAAGAATTCTGAAGACAGATTGGAATGTTATATTCATTATTACTCTATTTCAAAAAATTATTCATGGAAATACGCTTATTATTTGAATATAGTACAATAACGTAATAATAAAAAGTCTATGATGAGAAACTTATTATTAGTAATGTTTAATCGTTACTTAGTATTAGCCTTTCTATTTTTTCGCCAGATCAAAAATCGCCGCCAAATGGCGTATTATTTATTAGCCAATAATGAAAAAAACATTCCCACGCATGCTCAAACATGATAACCTTGTTTATAAATTGGGCACAATTTTCACGAAAACTTGGCGTAAATTCTTGAAATTCTTCGCCAGTTTACTGGTCGACGAGTTAATACGTAAGTACCGCTTATTCGTATAAAATTTTGTTCATATGTTTCATGTCATGATTTGTAATGGTTTACGAAAGTAAATACGTAACAATTCCTTGGATTATTATTATTCATTTTTTTCTGTGAAATTTATGAAGAAACATTTTTTTCTTGGTTGGTTATACGCGGATTTTTTTTTTAATTTTTTTGCGCGGTTCCTTTTTTAATTTTATCGGCAGACTCAAAGATACACCTAATACAGCTGTGGACAATGTCCATACAATGCAATTGACCAAGACCACAATTTAATTTTTTATTTAACGTCTGCACATGTTTGTAATTCAATATTCAGTTCATTTTGAAATATATTGTTTGTCCAATACACAATTGAACTCACGAGTGAAATAAAAGAACTAGACTATTCTATTTTATCGTTTCTGTTACATTTTATTTATGTTAGCTTCACGACAGAACAATCTAAACATTGGCGACCCGGATGTGATTTAAACACACAACCTTCTGATATAAAATCTAAGCTAAATCGTCAACTAATTTTGATTCATGATTGCAAGACGAGGTCGATATTTGATATAGCAACAAACTTTTAATATCCACGATATTCTTGTAGTAATAAAACCACAATACATTTGTTACGCGTAAGCTTTCTCTCTCGTTAAAGTTCCCAATAATTTTTTATTATACCTAGCTAAAATCTACAACCACTTGATTCCAGTCCAATACTCCACTAATCAGATATTCGCGGTAAATTCTCATTAAATTGGGCTACAGATGTTTGATTGTTTACTAATGTCGCTCTCTGAGGCTGCACAAGGGTTTTTGGCGATGTAATTTTGAACCTCGATCTTGTGAAGATGATGAAACCTGAGCTGCATTCCTCTTTCCACTCTCCAGTATGGGCTGCAGTAACCCTGCGTAAGGATGGCGATTATTTCCGAAAAAGATCGATTTCTAAATCGATTCGAATCGTAACCTGATTAATCGACTCACAAAAAAATGGAGGTCTAAAAAATCGATTTCTAAAAAAATCGATTTTTTTTCCATGTCTGTATTTACAAAGTAAATATATATATATAAACCCAATTTATGAAAAATAAGAAAGATACCATAATAAACGATCTCTTATCAGTAAAAATCAGGCAATTTTTCAGTTCAGTGGATTCGACAAGAACAATTATTTTTATTACCTTGTCAAAGTATCAGGTATAAAAGAAGACATCTATTTTCTATAAATGTATTTGTTACATTCAAAAGTTTAGAAAATAGATAATATAGCTTATAGTTCCCAATGCCTAATATCTAAGTTTTTTTNAAAAACAACAGTCTGTCAAGTCTACTGGGATCCAAGCGGTTACGCTTATCACTTGCGATGTTGCCGGCAATCGAAAAAAGGCGCGCTCTAGGAACAGATGACCCCACTATACTGATATACATCATGGCTATTGAGTGAACCCGATGATATAAATAGAGTTTTTCTTTTTATGATAATAGAGTTTTTGAGTAATTAACCCTTTAACCGCCAACACCGTAATATTACGGGTTTCAAAGATAGTGCATTCAACTAATTGTAAATAATTTTATGGTTTTTACCAAAACAGAAAAAAATCGAATGTCGATTTTCTAGGATGAAATATCGATTCACTGAATCGATTCAGTGCTACATATCGATTTTAAAAATCGAATTTTTTTTTTGGCCCGAGAAATCGATTCTTCGATTAATCGATCTCAGATCGCCATCCCTAACCCTGCGGTCAGATAAAGTTTATGAAAAGTCGGAAGATCGTATTCTGGTTCTTTTAAGAATCATTGTACTGAGAAATGGGGTTGCGCTTTAAGTCCAATTAAGTCTCGGATATGCGATGTGTTAAAATTATTCTAGGGAAGTTTTAGCGCAGGTGTCATACGATCTCATAAAAACATAATTAATAAATGAACAAAGTTTTACTCAGTGGTCTGTGAATGGTCACACGAGTTCTTGCTTACGAATATTTCAATCGAAACACGTGTTCGAGTCTACATGCCACAGAGAGAGGCTAAGGCACATTAATTCTGAAGGGGTTCTAAGTTCTTGCTGTGCATGTGAGGAGCGTAAGGCCAACCTCTCGACATTAGACCCTGTTTCAAAATAATGAAGCGTATTATCAATAGTGAATGGACATACCAGTTGGTTCAAAACTAGTGTGACCAATTTTAAAAGCATATAACTATTTATGGTGAATTTCTATCGTTTTACTAATGGTCTTATTTTAAAAACGAAACATTTAATCTAACAATTTTTGTTAGTGGAAGTAAATTATAGAACCGATATATCATCCTCATACTCAGAACGAAATTTTAAGGCTTTTGAAGTATGTTTGTTGAAATTCTGCTGTAAACAAAGCATTTAAAAATCAAAGCAAGAAATTTTTCTAATCTATTGCTATCTAAATTTGAAAGGAAATAAAATTTGGTTCGCAATCAAAAGCTCCAGGAAAAAAATGTGAACGAAAGGAAATCCTTAATGAAAAAGAAAAAAAGAAGTTGAAAACAATTATTGCTGTAGAAAAATCCTCTGCTGTAAAGAACCCTGGCAAAGAAACTACAGGTATCGCAATCGACAATTTGCCGTCGGATAAAGAAAATTGGTTATAAAAAGATGAATAAATCAGTCTATCGTCAAATGTCTGCAAAGACCGTAGAAAAACGAAGAAAACGCTCTTGGTCTCTGTATTTAATGTTACGCAGAGGGATATACAAAACATGGATAACTTCACATAAAGCACTGTTTCATCGGTCATTTATGCGAAATGAAGCTACAACAAATTTCACGCGAAAAGCGTCGCAAAGACGCAGCTCTTTTGGAAAAGGCAAGTAAGCCGTCAGGTATGGACAGGAATATCCTCTCAAGGCTTAACAAAACCATTTTTTTGTAGAACCGAAGTCTAAAATTAATGTTAAATACTATCATAATAAAGTTTTGAACCATTTGATTAGACAAAGTAAACGTCTTTGTTCTTAAGGAAACTGTTTTTCACCATGATTGTGCACCAAATCATACTGCAAAATCAACTATAAAATGGCTAAAAAATAAAAATAAATAAATTTTATTCCTTATGAGAAATAGCTATCATCCCCC
>BMAV01001401.1:633191-646699 GCA_019973955.1 Trichonephila inaurata madagascariensis | reverse complement strand
TTAAGTCCTCGGCAGATTTTATGAACACAACCCCCTCTACTTGGCAGGTTTCAGTGTTATCAAAATTAGAACCAAAACTCGGTTGTCGCAACAACGCTGGTAATGAGCTCGAGACCGTGACCACTTGGCTACCCCGGCCACAGAGTCATAATCGAAATGAAACTAAAAATATTTTTGAGAATATGAAATATGTGTGATGAGAACAGTATTCCTAAAGGCAAATATGAAGAATAAAAAAAATATATATTTAGGGGAAAAAATTCAGCCAAAAAATATATTATTCTCTAATGCAAATGACAGACTATGATAACGAATTATAAAAATAACAAGCATATGTATATCTAGAATAAAGACATATTTTAAAGATTTAACTTGAAATTGACTGCACAAACTAAAATGCTACAGGAATTAAAATAGCAAATAAACGAAATAATAGAAAATATTACAAATCTATTATGCTTTAATCACGATGTCAATATTTTTCGAGGCAAAGCTAATGTTTTGAAAAAGAGAAAAAAGAACATAAGGAAAATAAAACTTCAAGATTTGTTATTTTTCAGAGTTATTTATGAGTTATATTTTGATATGTTGCGCGTGCTTGGATAGAAAAAGTGGGATACCAGCTTGGATGTAAATTTCAGCATGTGACTTTAACTCAGAATTAAGAGGCATATATCAAGGAGATCTTTGTATCCGTCAGAAATACGCTTAGGATAAGAAATAAAGTTAAATTGTGGATAATAGGCTTTTGTATTCAATCGTTAATAAAATACTTTCTGTTCATACACTCAAATTCAAATACATTTGTTTAAACCTTGTAGGGAAATAATCCTTGATATTAATAAAGTTTTTTCAAATATTAATTCATTAATTTTTTAATTAATGAATAAATAATAACAAACAAAAATATAAGCCCAACACCCTATATAGAAAGGAAAATGAAAAATTGTAAGGAAAATCGCTTTCTATTTTGCCACTTCATATTGTGGTCATATGTATATACATATTTATATTAATTGTAATTATTTAATAAAAAGTAACTCAAATGAAGTTTTACTTAGTTGACATAAGTAGGAAATTAATTTAAGGTATTCGACTACGTTCGGAATCGTTTTTTAAAAAAAAACCCCGCATAAATAGATAATTTTCATGATATTTAGTGTCACTTAGATTAGAATACATGTATAAAATTGTTTTAAGGACATTATGACAAAAAGAATTATTTAAATACAATATTTTGGCAAAAAATTAACTTAGCATAACCATTTTTCAAATTGTTCTCCTTTTATAAAAAATTCTTCTATAATAATAATATTGTGTGTGTGTGCTTAGATAAAGTAAGAACTTCTCCAGAGAATCTCAACAAGGATTTTTGAAAAATTCACATTATTTTCGGAGTTACCGCCAATTAAAATAATTATCGGCGTTTTTTTAAAAAATTTCTCCCCTCTGTTGTCGTAAAACATGGATAAATCCACTTCTAAGTTATATATTTCAAAAATTCTAGTTGAGCCTCTGTTCAGAGGTCTGAGCTATATGCAGGCGAAATATCATTATAATAGAAGCATTTTTCATAAAAGGAGAATGTTTTGAAAATTGGTTATTCTATGATCATTTTTTGTCAAAATATTGTACTTAAATAATTTTTTTTATTGTAATAATCTTCTTAAAACAATTTTATAAACGTTTTTCTAATCTAAGTGACACTAAATATCATAAATATTATCCATTTATACGCTTTTGCAAAATCACGGTTCCGAACGTAGTCAGATACCTTAAAAAAATTGTTTTTATATTACTTGTTTATTATCCTACATAACCCAATGTGTCAATCAAAATCAATCTTGATGGAACTGAAAGCATGCAAAACCAAAATAAAGTGAAGAATATTTTCAAATTTAAGTGGTATTGTGAATACAATCGATATCTAAAAGAAACTTTTTCATCCGCTTATAAGTTGGCTAGATAAAGAAAAAAGATTTTGATCGAAGTGAAAGTGTTTAAACCCGAATCCAAATACTCTTGAAATTTAAGAGAGAGGTAAAGTTATAAATCCACAAATGTTGGTTTTCTAACAGGTTAAGGTCACATTCTTAGGAACAAATCTGAAAGACAAATACCAGCACGAAATAGAAAAATAAATGACAAAAATTTACGATTCTCCTCCGGAGTTCCTAGCGCAAGCCCCTTCCGCATTTACAATTAATCGCGTGAACCCATCTGTATTCCAAAAAGGATTCTTCGCGTGACTCAATTCTATCCAATGGACCGTAAAGATGAGATGAAGGCCAAACATTATTATGTGGGCACTAGCTTATTAAAAAAATACATAACTATGGTTTTAGGCGTAGGACACCAAGAAAAAAAAAAGCCGAATCAAAATCTGATATGACCGTTCCAGCAAATGTTAACTCGAATCCTAACAGTAAGCTCTGTTCGATCATAAAATGCGGAAAAAGGAACGGAAATATTAATATGAGAATAATAAAATTCAAAAGCACAATAATAATAAGAAAATATACTAACAAAAATAAAGAACATCAAACTGAAGGGATTAGGTTGTTCACCTTGTAAAAAAGAAGATTTTTAAGTGCTGCATATTCAAATAGAATGTTCGCTGTGTTTGGATTAAGGAGATAATTATGTATCTTTTATTGTTAACTCTTAACACTGTCATCTCTTTTAATACTTCGTTTTCGAATCTTAATAGGTTTTAAGAACTTTTTTTTTATTACAACACCTTATCATATATATTCTCATTGTTCTTGGTGTGGAAGATTACATTCAAGTTCAAAACGATTTGATTTCCTGGAGCAGAAACGGATTTTATGGCGAGAAGTTATTGAATAAGCCGTGATGTTATTTTTCAAAACGTTTTAAGTGTTAAATATATATCGTATATCTCGGCGTTTAAAGCAAACTTTTAATACAACAAGTAAAATAAAAAAAATTAAGTCAACTACTGCTTAGGTCAACTAAGGAAATTGTAATTTTAGTTACTTTTAAATAAATAGTTACAATTAATATAAATATGTATAATACATATGACAGAATCACAATATTAAGAGACAAAATAGAAAGCGATTTTCCTTGCAATGTTTCATTTTCCTTTCTATACAGGTTGTTGGATTATTTTTTGTTTGTTACTATTTATTCATTAATTAAATGTAATTATTCTAATAAAATAGTATATAGTAAAAACAAATCACATTCTCAGAAATTATGCCATCCGATGTGGGATTCGAACTCACGACCTTTGGATTAATTTATAAAATTAATCATTAATAACAAATATTTAATTAAATTTTATGTACTATATATTTTTAGAATTAAAATCAATCAGAGCTTCAGGCGGTCCGGACCCTTGGGACACCCTCCTTGTGTGCGCCACTGTAATATATATATTATAAAATTCTTCAGAAATTTTATAAGGAAAAAATATATACAATTCTAATTACCTGCTTTAAAAGAGAAAATACAGAAAATGTTATTTCAAACTCTTGTGTAGTTTTCAAGAATAATATAGGAATTATAATATTAATTTTTTTAGTTACTCTCTATTTCTCTCTCTTATTTATTATAAATAGTTACAATTCACACACACATATAAATATGTATATACATATGACAGAATCACATTATTAAGTCACAAGATAGAAAGCAATTTTCCCTTCTATATATGGCGTTGGACTATTTCTTTTTTTTTTTGCAACCATTTATATATATATATATATATATATATATATATATTCATTAATTAAATTTAATTATTCCAGTAAAATAGTATAGTTAAAAAATATCACATTCTCTGAAATTAGGACATTTCCCATTAGGATTCGAACCCACGACCTTTGGATGAGAAGTCCATTGCGCTACAGGGACACAAAATTTCCTTTTTATATTTACAGGGACATTTTTCCTTTTTATATATGCTGTTGAACTATTATTTTTGTTTATTACTATTTATTCATTTTTTAATTTAATTAATGAACTAATATTTGAAAAAACTGTATTAACATCAAGTGTCATCCATTATAAGTTTTAAAAAATGTATTTGAACTTGAATGGATGAAAGAAAGTATTTTATGAACGATTGAAAATTTGAACAAGATATATATAAATAGGAAAAGAGTGAACTAGTAGTAGGAATTGAAAACAGAAGATCGAAATTTAAGGGAACTACGTAATGGGCTTGATTCATGAAGTCACATGATAAAAACAAACACATGTTTTCCATTGAATTCAAAACAAACATTAAACTAATTGTACTTGTTCTATTTGTAAAACTCAGACAAAATTTCAAATTTCATATTTGGGTAAAGATGTTTAAATGTTAAGGGGAAAAAAATTTCTTCAAAAAGATTTTTTTAAATTAAAAAAAAGTCGTATTTTATGCTTACACTTTAAAATAAAATGCATTTTGTATACGTTTGTACTTTTTAAGAGAAAGTTTCTGCAAAGAGCAAAACTTGGCAACACCGGAGCGTGTGAACCGATTAGTTGGAAACACAAGATAGTTTTTATCGTGTGACTATGACGTCGCATGAGTTTTTGAATTGATTGGCTAAAATCACGTGGCTTTTCACTATCATGTGACTATGATGTCACATGAATTAATCTCATTATGTTATACGCCGGATATATAAAAATGATAGCTTTAAAAGATGAGCATAAAAAATTAGATTTCTGTATATCTAAATATTGTTAATTTATATATAATGAATGGGGGATATGATATACCGTATAAACTTTCATATATATATAATTGGATAACATGAAAAGTTCGTTCTATTCGTCTTCCTTTATTCCGGCACATCATCGATTCTGTTTCATCTTCACCGTCACTATTACTCTCTTTTTAATCCATTTGCACAAATAATCATCTTAAAATCCATCATGATTGCTAGATATACTGTATTTTTTAAATGACTTTTGAATTCTGTCAAATTTTTTTCACTCCAGGCTTTTATTGTCCACTCACTTACAATTTCTAGACTGGCATGACGCATTTGGCCTTAAGTGAATTTTTGTCTTTTGACATCCATATCCTTATAAAAGCTCTTTTCTAGCGCTGTAGACTTTTAGTTCCAAAAGTATTATGTTGTTCACAAAAGTCTTGTATAATACTTTGAATAAAAGACTTCAAAAGATGAAAGCATTTCACATATACATTTCAAGTTTCTTTAAAAGAGGGTGAGCATTATATGACAAATATATATACATTTTTTTTAAGAAAATGTAGTTTGAAAGTATAGGTACGTGTATATTTTGGAAAGCTTTCTAGTGTTCAACCAAAAATATTTTATCTATAAATTTTTGTGGTATGTAATCAAAAACTTTCGACAGACTTATAATTTTGCAGCTATTCAAATTGTAGTAGAATAATTTTGTATTAGAAATTTGTGGGTAATATGTTTTTTTAAGGGCTCACAGGATTCTTAACAGATATGCGTGCACTCGAAAAAGACATCCTTCTTCAAACCAATCTAACTTAGCAATAAAACGAAACAATAATTTGAAATTTTTACCACAAGATAATCATATATATATATATACATTATTTTGCAAAATTTCAGAGAATTTGGGAAGAAATTTAAAAAGTTATAAGGAAATAAAAATTGGACGAATTTTCAAAAATATGAAAATCAGTATTTTACACCGCGCAGGATTCTGAAGTACAAAATTAATCAAAATTTACAAACTTAATTTCACTTGGTATAAAAGTGTTCACTTTTGAAGTTATACACACTTATAAGAAATTTAGAGAAAAAAATATTTTTTAAATACAATTATAACGAAAATTTAAAAATTTTTAGAGAAAAATTAATTAAAATTAAAATAAAGAAGATTCCATGAATTTTTTTTTGAAAATTGATGTATAAGTTATGAAGAGCCTTATTTTGAACACGTGTATAAAATTTCAAATTGATACCATAAATAGTTTCTGAGAAATCCTGCGCAGAAGCTAACATTTTTTGTTTTGCGAAAAATGAAATTAAAGATAAGAAAGAGATAGGTTTTTCGTTTAAGTTTCACTACTTATTTCTCAATAACTTCGGAAGTGTTCATAGTATCAACACAATTGTGGTACCAAAATGCTCAGAAATATTGAGGCTGTAACATATATGTTTTTCAAAAAATTGAAAAATTTTCAATTTAAGAGTCCTATAAGCCCTTAAATTACCGAAATTCCAGTGAAAATTTGAGAAGTGAAGAAGATAGTGCACACAATGAGCATATAAAAAGTGAGTGGGAGTTATATTAACGTCACACTGTATTGCATCCATGCTATTGATGACTGACCACGTAATTTTGACCCTTGGTCAAGTGACGAAGACGACACCTGAACTGGGATCCCCTTTCATAAATTCCACACCACACCAATGGGAGGAAGTTTGAGCCCCAACAGATTTGTAGTGTAGTAGCCCCTCTACACGGCATGTCTTCAGTGGCACATGGCTCGAACTCATAACACTCTGCAGCCACGAGTCCGTGACCTTGACGTCTAGGTTACCGCAGTCACACAATGAGCATAATGTCATTAATAAGAAACACGGCAATTCTGAAGTTCAAGGAACATATTCGATAAATGTTTAACAGTAGAAGGGGATCATGCAGAGAAGTGATGGAAGCATCAAATATCTAACATTTTTTTCCGATATATGTAGTGTTTTACATTTTGTATAACTAAACGGTCTGGATGAGCCTTGTGAATGAACTACTTATATTATTTTTAAGGTATCCGAACATGCGTTGAAAATGACCAATTTCAGTCAATACAGATATTTTTGTTTTTTCTTTTATTTCATAGAGCTATCTTTTGGCTTTACAAAACATACTTTGTTTTGACTCTACGCTACCTATAGAGGCCAAGCTACACTCAATTTTATAAAGTTAGAAAAACCGGAAGTGGGTCTTTGATCTACCAGAAGTGGGCATTGAAATTGTTCCAAATCTATCATGGCGAGTCTGATTACTCAAAATATTACAAATGTATTTCTATAAAACTTTTTCAACCTGATATTTGAGTTATTTTCTAGAGAATGTACCAAAATATTTCTTATTGTATGAATACTTTTTGAGTAAGGGCCTGTTATTTAAATAATGATTTCATAAAGAATGTGACTTTTCTTATAATGTTTACTCAATCAGCTCTAAAATTTTCAAATTTTAAGAAAACATTAAAATTTTAGTACATTCTCTAGATAAATGTATCTATAATTTGTTTGGGTAATACTTTTACTAATATAAGTTTATTATTTTTTTCTCTCATTGCTTTGAAGTTTTACAAAAATATTGCTAAAATTTCATTTATAATTGTGATTTTTGTGAAAGTTAGACAATTTAATTTAAATATTGTTGGTTAAATATTAGTATTTATTGCTATTGAGTCCTAAAAAGCATTTAAAATGTTTAAATATGTTATTTTGTCAAAAAGAACTCCGAACGTGTTCGGATACCTTAAAAATATTTGGAGAGAATCTTTGAAACAGATAATTTCAAATGATCAACCTGTTCGTCTATGCAAAAGTTGGCAACTTATCAGAGACGGCGGATAATTTACAAGTTCGATAAACTGTAAAACACTTCCTGAAACAAAATAACCACTGCATTATATATTCACATAAAAAAAAATACAATGCAAGAAAATTCTGCTTTAAAAAAGTGTAATAAGATATAGAATTCTTAATTTTTTTTAAAAAAGAAAAGAACAGGAAATTTAAAACAGAGTTTTGCGAGGTCAACCTTTAAACGAATTACAATAGCTGTTGAAGAAAGGTTCACGTTACAGAAACCAGATCCCTTATCATAGCGAAAAAATTCATCTTTTTTGACTTTGTGTTTTCATGACTTTACCCTTTTATTTCATTTCTATCCGAAAGAAAAGACGAGAACGATGAATGTCCTCGTTTGATAAAGAGGCCTGACCCCAAACACGTCGGTTTCGGATTACAATGGCTGAGGATGATTTGGCCAGATACTTATCTTCGAGGATGGTTAGCGGGGTGTTCCAGAAGGAGGAGAAATCTGCTGCGATTTGTAATTTGTCCTCACACGCCAACAAGGGGGTTGAGGTCTATTATTATTGCCATTTAGTAACTGGATGTTTCAGATTGAATGGAGGGATGTTTTTGTTCCAGATGCATACAATGAACGATCAGCACCTAGTCGTGACCCCTGATTAAATCCTTACCTTAGGCGTCACCCGTCTGCAGCGAGTCCACGTAAGAATTGTTATTTTTGGTGCTGGTGAGAAATTCAGTTTTGTTGGAAAAGGATGAAAATAGTTGGCATTTATATTTCAAGGTTCGTTTGAGACGGCCCCGTTTTAGAACGATTTTTAAAACGTGTGAACTCCAGAACTTGAAGAGTAAATAATGATTCAAATAATAATGTATGAAAGGGGAAAAAATTCTTCATTGAAGCAAGGTATGAAAATTTCTTCCACACTCTTCAAGAGTTCTATTGAAATTGTTTTTTCAGTCGTGGATTCTTTTGTGTTATACTTTCTTTATACTGTTCCGAATTATTTTTACATCTGTTGACAGGAATAGGAATTTTCGTGAAGAAGTTGTTCTAAGGCAAAGGTTTTCAACCTGAGTTCCAGAAACTTAGATAAGGGTTCCGCAAGTGATACTTATTTGCTTAAGACCTCACAGGACTTTTAAATTGCAAAAATTTCAATTTTTTGAATAAAATATATGTTAAAGCGTTAATATTTCTGAGTATTTTGGTGCCAAAATTGTGTTGATACTGTGAAAACTTCCGAAGTTATTGAGAAATAAGTAGTGAAATTTAAATGAAAACCCTATCTCTTTCTTATCTTTCATTTTTCGCAAAACAAACAATTTTAGCTTCCGCGCAGGATTTCTCAGAAACTATTTATGATATCAATTTGAAATTTTATACACGTGTTCAAAATATAAGGCTCTTCATAACTTATACATCAATTTTCAAAAAAAAAAATGTTAATAGAATTTTTTTTTATTTGAATTTTAATTATTTTTTTCTTAAAATTTTAAAATTTTCGTTATAATTGTATTTAAAAAAATATTTTTTTTTCCTCTAAATTTCTTAAAAGCTTGTATAACTTCAAAAGTTAACATTTTTATACCAAGTAAAATTGATTTTGTAAATTTTGTACTTCAGAATCCTGCGCGGTGTAAAATACTGATTTTCATATTTTTGAAAAAGTGTCAAATTTTTATTTCCTTATAACCTTTTAAATTTTTTCTCAAATTCTCTAATAGTTTGAGAAACATTGAAAATATATATGATTATCATGTGGTAAAAATTTCAAATTATTGTTTTGTTTTATTGCTAAGTTACATTGGTTTGAATAAGGAGATTTTTTTCGTGCGCACGGAGAGCTATTAATAGTCATGTGAGCCCTTAACCAAAAAGTCAAAATTTTAATTTTTATGAAAGATTAAATTTGTAAAGGTAGTTCGCTTGTAAAAGTAAATATAGATAAATATTTTATGCGTCAAACAGAATCTTAAATTTCGTAAAAGTCATGTGCTTCAAGCATGAACGGATAATTCAAAAAGATAGATGAAGGAGAGGGTACAACTTATCGATATATCAACAAATTCGATGTTAAAATCTAAATTCAAGCAGAAACAGCTCCTAAATTTTTTGGTTAAAATTTGCAGAATACACAAATGTTTCTCACACAGTTATAAACGTTTTATGCTATTCTGAACAATATATTTAAGTTAAAAATATTTCTCAACGCACGTGTGTAGTAATAAAAACAAAATATTGAAGCAAATTAACGTAGACTATGTGAAAGTCAACTGCATATAGCTTCAACATACCGAGACTCTTTCTAAGTTCCTTAAAAAAAAGTGCAAACACAGATAAATGAGCAATCTACGTAATACTATTGCGTTGTACATTTACTAACAAAATAAATAGTTATGAACTATAATGCAATAACAGATGACACCTGGAGCACCAGTTAATGAGTAAATTACATTATTATTATCTTAAAAAGTTTAAGAGAAAAAAATACATTATTTTTGAACTGTCTTCCCTTAAAATATGAAAAACATGCTGATCTACGTCAAATATTATTTAAAAATATATTCTTCTAAAAAGAGTGTACATTTTTTTTTTTTTGGTGGGGTTCCCCAGAAACACACCTTTATATAGTTTCAAGGGTTCCGTGAATCGACAAGTTAGAAGATCACTGCTTTAAGATATATTTAAGGTAAGATATGTGACCTGTTAAGGTTTTTTCAATTCCTACACTATTAGCTCACGCTCTCTGTATATTTATTTATTTATCTTCGTGGAATTTTTAATCGTTAAAAAAATACATTTTAAAGCACTCAATTGAGCTGAAATTTTATATACACGATTATTTTGGATGACAATACAGTAATTTAGTTATAATTAATAAAAATTAATTGATTTAAACTAATTATTCAATGAATTACAAATACAGCCACTTTGGCATCATTTCTGGCGACTTGTGTCAAAACATGAAAAGGTTTTTTTTCCTCCCATTTTAAAGCGCTCGTTTGAGAGCTGCAGTTTTCTATACACTATTGTTTTGGGTAAAAATACGATAGTTTAATTATAATTAATTAAAATTAATTGACTGAAACTAATTATTTAAGAATTACAGATACAACCACGTTGGTTTCATTTTTAGCGACTTGGGTCAAAACTTTAAAAGATTTTTTTTTCTCACGTTTTAAAGCATCCAGTAGTACTGAAATTTTAGACACGATTATTTTTTGGATGACAATACGATACTTTAATAATAATTAATAAAAAGTAGTTAACATAAAATTTTTCTTTGTTGATCTAAGTAGGAATTGACTTAATTTTTTTTTAATATTACTTTTGTTTATGTTTAATTCTAATAAATCATATTAAAGAAACTTGAACTAAATATGTTTATAAAGAGAAGATATAAACTACTTTTATTTTTTTATTAACTGTTTAATTTTTTTTATGTATTATTTATTCTGTTTTAATTATTTTTAAAATACAAACATATATCCCAAAGTTTCAATGTTCGAATTTAAACAAATATCAATCCTTTTGAGGGATCAGAAAGAGTTATGTACAATTTATGTATTGATAACCTCATAACACATTTTATATGATTCACAATTTTTTAATCAGGATAAAAATGATTTTATATAAATATATTAATCAATATATTATATATTATATATAAATACATAATATATTGATTAAGATCAATATTTTTCTGCAAAATTTTACTTTTATATAACAGAAAAAAGAAAAAAAACATCACAGCGATGATCTAATTCTACCCATGATTTACGCATAATTTGCAATTAAAAAAATCTATCTTTTTGTTACTTCAGTGAATAAAGATTGTTTTTATTAAGAGTCAATAGATATTATTTTTTAAGGCTTTTTTCGAAAGTTTGACAAATAATCGATAACAAACTTTTGGGGAGAAAAATGACTCACCAGAAGATTTCTGGAATTGCTTGAACGACTGAGTTGAAATTTAGCACTCATGTTTCTTTTGTTGAATAGAGATAAGCTAAGAACGTTTCTTGCGAAAATCAACTCCCAAGGGTGGGTTGTAAGGGAATTATATAGAAGTTTCCATTTTTAAACGATAACATCTACAGACCTGAATGTTGGCAAACCTTTTCTTTTGTTGAGTAATATCTGCAAGAGCGGGTTTTAAGGAAATCGACTCTAGGATGGTTTGGGGGCCGGTGTATAAGATAAATATACTTCCATCTTAAAAATTCAAGTCCTGTTCTTTTTATATCAAGTGGAGAAAGCAAAAAAAAAAAAAAAATGTCTTTGTAACTGAACGTTTAATAATAGAATTTAGATATCAATAACTTAGAAACAATATCGTGTCATACAGCATTATGGATTACCCACCAAAGCAGCTAGCTCTTGTAAATTAAATTTAAAAAAAAAACAAGTTTCCACAGAAAGATTAAATCCACGTGTTTAAAAAAAATAACCGACAACTTCAAGCTAGTAGGATTTTTTTCGTTGGGAACTGGCGCCACATCAACTCTGTACATTGCACTTCGCAGAAAACGATGTCTAAAGCAGCCCTAATGATTAATTTATCACGGAAATGATATACAGTCGCTTCTCAAAGTATATTCGTAAGTCTTAAAGACTACGTTATTTTGTTTTCTGCACGACTGCCAGAAAACGTACAGAAAACGTAATGCGGAAACACACGATAAGAGATCAGCGTGCTTTTACAGCATTTGACGTAAAAAAAAAAGGCGGAGGGTGAAAATACATCTTCATTTTCATTTTATTCAAATATCTTATTAGATCTACTGAATAGGCGATTGATCAAAGAATCTGGACTTGAATTTTTTAGAAGTAACCCTTACAGGACCGTATAAGGATGCTAAGCATTAAATATTAGTATGTCATACAGTGGCGTAACGGAGAATATTTAGGCCACCTGCAAAGTCAGGTATTGGGCTCTAAGCTACATCTTATAAAGGATTTCTAAACCAAAACATCAGGCTTTAAACCTCCTAAAATACTGCCTTCCCCATCCCACGATGCGGGGGTGGCGGGTGCATACGTTACGCCACTGATGTAACTGCTTACTTTAGTTTGTTTAGACGTATAATATAAATAAAACTCAAAAGAAAAATACATAACAATCTGTTGCTTTTCTTTGGATCAACGTGTAGTTTTATCAGGACTTTGTTTTAATTAGTTCAAATATTCTTAATATTGCACAAAATTATACTTACCGTATAACATTAAGGTATCCGACTACGTTCAAAACTGTGATTTTGCAAAAGCGCATAAATGGATAATTTTTATGATATTTAGTGTCACTTAGATTAGAATACATGTATAAAATTGTTTTAAGGACATTTTGACAAAAAAATTATTTAAATACAATATTTTGGCAAAAAATTAACTTGGAAGGATCTTTTTTCAAAATGTTCTCCTTTGATGAAAAATGCTTCTATTATAATAATATTTTGCCTGTATATATCTCAGACCTCTCTACAGAGGCTCAACTAGAATTTTTGAAATATGTCACTTAGAAGTGGGTTTATCCATATTTTACGACAACAGAGGGGAGCAATTTTAAGAAAAAAACGCCGATAATTATTTCATTTGGTGGTAACTCTGTAAATCATATGAATTTTTCAAAAATTCTAGTTGAGCCTCTGTAGAGAGGTCTGAGCTATATACAGGCAAAATATTATTTTAATAGAAGCATTTCTCACAAAAGGAGAACATTTTGAAAAAAGGTTATTCTAAGTTAATTTTTTGCCGAAATATTGTATTTAAATATTTTTTGTCGAAATGTCCTTAAAACAATTTTATACATGTATTCTAATCTAAGTGACAGTAAATATCATGAAAATTAACCATTTCTGCGCTTTTTTAAAATCTCGGTTCCGAACGTAGTCGGATACCTTAAGGCTACTTACTTAATCTCATCTACTTTAGAACTTGATCTATATGTGTAATTATCATAACAAAATGACAGTGGCGTAACG
>BMAV01001401.1:612613-632791 GCA_019973955.1 Trichonephila inaurata madagascariensis | reverse complement strand
GAATGAGAGTAAGAGAAAAATGGTCAAGTAACAAGGACGACACCTGAGCTGGCAGCCCTCGGTCCTAACTTTCACATTTCACCAACGGCCAAAGGACGCCATCGGAACTGGTAGCACTCTCTCCAAACTATCACATTACGCTAACGCAAGGGTTTTGAGTATCAACAGGTTAAATCTGTCGAGAGC
Source organism: Trichonephila inaurata madagascariensis (assembly GCA_019973955.1). Lineage (NCBI taxonomy): Eukaryota > Metazoa > Arthropoda > Arachnida > Araneae > Nephilidae > Trichonephila > Trichonephila inaurata. The sequence goes on along the minus strand of BMAV01001401.1, from coordinate 632,605 downwards.
TGAAACGTCCTCCCGTTGGTGTGATGTTGTAGTTAGGAGAAGGGGTGCCAGCTCAGGTGTCGTCCACGTCACTTGACCATGGTTCAAAGTTACGAGGTCCGTCTCCAAAAGCCCTCGTGTAGCTGAACAATGCGACGTTAATATTCACTCATTCACTTGAGTATCAACAGGTTAAATAGGTATCAGCCCCTTTACATGGCAGGTCGCCAATAGCATCAGGATTCGAATTTACAACACGATTACCGCAATGCTGGTCGAGTTCGCAACCATGACCATCCGGTTACGGGCTGAAAAAACATTGTAGATATTCGAAAAGAACTTTCTAGAACAAAATTTCAACTTCTATTTCGAAATACCTAAACCACTAATGAGCACATTTTTTAGGGGTATATCAAAAAGAACCGAAAACAATATTTGATATAAGCCAGTATAATTTATTACAAAACGCAATAAAAACTAAAAAATTGTACGTCTTGAAAATAATTTAATGCTAAAAGGGTGAATGAGAGGCTGCAACTCTTTCTATTTATCGTTTTTTAAAAGAATTTTCGTTTGCAATTTAAATATAAAAGTTGATATACATATTTATTAAAGCCCGTGAAATTTTTTGTTAAGTGCAAAAGTTTTAAAAATTACTTTCTGTACATAAATTGTCGCAACTAGTGTATTTTGCGCAAAGAAAAATATTTACATTTCTTTGAAAATTTTCGCAAATTCAATAAAAAAAATTCCATTTTTTAAAAGAATTTTTTTGAAGAAATTTAAATCGGAAATTTTGTGCTAGTGTTTTTGAAAATCTGAAGTAGATGAGGTAAAGCTTCCAAGTGGGTCATAATTTGACAATCATTGCTCTGTTCAAAATAAGTTAAAACTGATACCAACCAACACATATTTATTTATTGAGTGATTATTAAATTATAAAAATGATTTTATTGGAAAAAACTTCTAAAATCAAACTTAGTATGGAGAAGGACAAAACTGGTTAAAGTACAAATATCTAAGCATTAAAAAAAAATTTATAAAAGGTACATAATACATATTTTTCGAGAAAATTTATATTAATAAAAGACAAAAAATAGAATATTTATACTATTTTTACTATTAGAAGAGCAAATACATACATTTGTACGATATCGACCTCTTATTCCGATCATATAAAAATGTATCTGAATTATTGAACATAATACTGGAGATAAAATTTTTTTTTTTTCTGAGTGGCAAGATCTTCAAAATCTTTCTATCAAAACCAGATTTGAAATTTAATCCCCATTTATATAATACAATTAAGAAACCTACCGAAAACTATCATTATCAATCCCTCGGCAAGAAAATTGTGAAATATTAAAAATAGCCAAAATATATAGTAATTACTATTTTTTTTTCATATATTCAAATCAAGGGTTAAAAAAAAATATTTTCCTTTAATTGAAAATCAAGCCTTATTTTATCATATTCTTATTTATTGTAGATTTATCTCTGAAATATATGCCCAAAAGCATTTTTTTAAAAGAAAAACCTCATAAAGTAAGCACTCAGATTATTTAACTTATCAAAGCATTAATGTGCTTATAATCTAAGCATGTCGCCCATCCGGTATAGTGGTTAGCGACGCTGACTGCTGTGCCGTAGAGACTGGGTTCGAATCTCGGAAAAGACATGGTTGTTTGTAAATGTATAGTGCCTGCGCGGCATGGGGGTACTCTAAAATAGCCGTTGAGCCGCAAATCCTCTCGTGAGGTTGGTGGAAGGGGAAGAGAGGTGGGAGGCCTCTGACCATCTCTAGAGTGTTCTCCCTCTAAATTGGGGTGGAATCGAGCCAAATCGTTCTGTCACCTGTATGGTACTCAAAAGCTACGGCTAACGACAGACGTCACTTAGCCCTTTACCATGATGAATTTCGTAGGCCTCGATTTGGCCTTTGCCGATCAGGTGGCATTAGTAACAACAACAACATATTTAAGCATTCGCAGATTTAGAATAGCACTTGTTTATCATAAATGATAAATAAGTGCTCCTAAGCACTCTTGAGGAGATTTATGAAAGCCTCAAATTAGATATTCAGCTGACTGAATTTTCAAACCACAAACGTGTTTGTATAAGCAAAAATAATAATAACAAACATTTAACAAGAATCTTCTCCAACGAAATCCGTTCAAAGGTGGTGGAAACAATAGCCAGAAGGGTCACCAACCCAACAGGGAAGAAAATAGACGCTAAGTGTTATAAGTGAAACAAAATTAACCGAGGAGAGAACCATTGTTGGTTTAATTGATGCCATTTCATCTCTTCGCACGCGTGCCACCCTTGCCAGGGGGATGAAGAATCAGTGGAGCTTTGCAGCAGTGCATCTGGGGTCGTCCAGTCAATTTGAAGGACCCCTCAAGTGGAACAGAACCAATCAGAATGCGTTACGAAATGGTCATTGGTGGAGGTGCCTTTCACAGTGGCCATTCCTTGATTGTTTGTTTTTTGCCCGAGATTGCAGTGCTTTCTAATGGCGGAAATAAAAGTTCTTTTTTTACTGTTTTTTTATGTACTTTGTACCCAAACGATACCGAGTTGTATGCAAGGTCTTTGACTTAAAGAAGGAATATTTGCACCAGGAACGATGGAGAATACATTTTGTTGAGTAGTATTCAAAGAGGACCTACAAGGGAGGAGGATGGAAAGGTTATTCGAAGTTTTTGAGTGCATTTATATTTTTAATTCAAGAAAAATCTTATTAAACACTATATAATTCCAGTTAAAGGGTATTATATATCCCTTACTGAAACATTTTGAACCATTTTACTTCAAAAACCCCAAAGGAATCAAAGGTGTTCCTTTGACATTCTAATTCGGTACTCAAACCTTTTGTACCTGGATTGAATGTAAATATCAATACTTTTTCACATTCCACTTGTAGATAAGAAAAAAAAAGTAAAAATATAAAATTAAATTTTCGAAATATTGAAAAGTATTTATGATTGACAAAAATCAAATGTTTTGTGCTCTGCTGAATGCTTGCGGGTTATATTTCGATCCGACATATATATATATAAATTAAGATAAGCACAAAAAAATCCCAGATGAATAACTGTAGCGATTATCTCATTTCTCATTTTTTTAAATGGACTAGTTCATAGAATTCTATAATATACGAGAGAATTACTCCGGATTTTTCACTCCTCCAAAGGCTATAACTTTTTCAATAACATTTAGCAATCAAATTAGATGAAACTTTTCATTTCCTTTTGACTTTTTCTATTTCCTTCACGTCTGGATAAAATACACTAGTGTACTAAAATTTAAAAAAAAGCAGATATATTTCCGAGATTTTTAAAAAAATACTGAACCGTTCTTTTTAATGAAATTTGACAAACATACCAAAGAAATGATGCTTTTCTTAATTGTCCAATCGAATTCGACCTCTCTCTCTTTCTTTTTATGCACATTAGGAAAATCAATAAAATAGGTTCTTCAAGCACTTCTCTGTTAGACTTTAGATTCATTCGTGTTTTTGAAGGCTTACGAATGCTTCTGAGACTTTTGCCAACAATAGCATAAAGACAACATCTTCAAGATGGATTACGATGGGAGTTGAGTTGAGTTGAGTTTGTGGTGTTTTATGGCGCAAGAGCCAGTTTTGGCTATACTGCGCCAAACATTCATAGGTCTGTGGTCTGGACGGGAAAAGAAGAAATTGGATGAGAAGATGGAGGGTCGAAAATTGAGAAGGATCACTAGTGTACCCCGGGATCGTGACACCCTGGATTACGATGGAGAGTAGTTGGGAGGTAGGAGGCAGGCCAATCTCAAGTGGAGGTAGCAAAATGGCTCAATGTGTCTCGAAATGCTGATTCCTTAAGACCAAAACAATAACCAGAAGACCAGTTTGAGAACGCCCAAGAGTCACCACAAACCAAAATGATCACTTCTTGGCTTTAACTGCAAAGTGCAATAGGAGGGGAGTGGAGGGGGCAGCTACTCCACTAGCAAATGAGCTAGCTCTCCACTGCATCTGGTACCTCAGTTCAAGGTATACTGCTCACTGAAGACTTAATGAGGCAAGAGACCAATGGTCTGCATTCCACTCACGGTAGGTTGAAGGTGAACCAGCCGGATATAGTACAAACAAAACATTCTTGATCACAGGAACAGAGTGGGTTTATGATCTCTACACTGATGAGTCGAGATTCAGTTTAAACCAGTGCAGGTTTATTCATCAGGCGCGGGGAGGGGGCAAGGGGACCGGAAGGGCCCAGATAGACTGGACTTAACCAGATCCAAGAGCCTCACTTTGGATACTCCAGTACCAAGGGGACCCGTATATCTCCTGCCTCCAGGGACTGAAATTAGCTTAAACCGGCACTGGTTTGAACACTGATTTTCGACGTGTGCACATGTGGAGAAAAGCAGGGACCCGTTATCATCCCTTCAACATCATGGAAGGGGAACATTATGGAGATGATGGTGTTGAAGGAAGGATCGTTCGTTCTGGGTACCTTCCGTTCCGAACGCGAGTACTTAACCGATCACGCCAAAACGATCGTCTTCGCGTGATGTTGGTACTAGTTCATATGTAGATATTACACCACCACATACTCCCCTGCCAGTGTTTCGGCGAATTGCGTCATGTGTGTGACGGTTTGATTGCGTCATTTGTGTGAGACGACTTTGAGAAGTAACGGCTTATTTGCGTCAATGTTTGACGGCTTAGTTGATTTTGCGGTAGATAGATGGTGCCACGACTGCGGAGCGTGAAGGGTGTGGTTCCTTTGCACGGCCAGGGTCACCAATGAAGGAGGAAGGTTCGTTCTGAGTATCTTCCGTTCCGAACGCGAGTATGTAACCAATCACGCCAAAATGACCGTCTTCGTGTGATGTTGGTACTAGTTCATATGTAGATATCACACCGCCACAGTGTTATGACCTGGACAGGCGTGTCGTTGAACTTTCATACAGAGCTGCAGCTTTTTCAAGAAAGTACTTTGACTGCTTTGATGAATATGGCTGAGGATGGATGTACATACAGTTCATTATTAAGTGCGATAATGTTGGTCCTCACAGAGATCAACAAATCAACGAATACTTCGAGGCTGAGGTTATTCAGAGCATAGAATGGCCTGCCAGATCTCTAGATCTGAATCTCACAAAGAATGATCGTGATGCTTTTAGTAAAGAAATTGTAGCTCTCTAGCTCTGACATTCCTGGAGCTATGGAGTATCTTGATGGAGGAGTGAGATTTATTTACCCAAGACTGCATAAAAAGAAGGATAATTAGTCCATTGTAATAGTTGCACTGTTATCAGAGGAGTTCTTAACCATATTAAATACTCCACAATCATCTTGCTAGATCACTTTTACGCTATAATGCTTTCGTGAGCGTAAATCATGATTCTAAGTGAATACCATTAATTTTGTATAATCATTTTAGTAACGTTTTTTAATATTTTTATATCAAATTTCCCTTGCATTGGTTCAGTAATTAAAAAAATCCACTAAAATGTTTTTTTTTGCTCCTCAACTTTTTCACTAAAGTGTACACTAATGTATGCAAAGAATATGTTAAACAAAACTATAAACAATAAAATATACTTTTTGAATCCCACAAGTGGTTTTATATTTCTCTTGAATTACATTATTTTAAGCACATTCACGTGACGAGCAGTAAGTAAACACACTTAAAAGCTCTGGGGTAACAACCGAAATCTAAAAAAAAGAAAGGGGGTCCTTAAACTCTATCATAAACATTTCATCGAATGGGGATAAAAAATTGTAACACCTCATTTAATCCTTTTTGATTTCGGCCCTCCAACTATTACTTAACCTAACCAAAGGGGGATGGAGGAGAATTCTCTTCTTATTTGTCACGAATTCGTGCTCGCTTGGTTGATGACGAGATCTCTTCAGAATGGAAGACCGTAGCGCGCGAAAAGCACAAAGGGAAGAAAGGTGATGTAATCTGCCACACGCGAGTGCCAGCTGCCCTCAAGCCTTTCAATACCGGGGATGCAAAAAAGGTGATAAAAGTGGGAACTCATACAAAGATAAGATATATAAAAATAAAAAGGGTTTTATACGAAAAAAAAAAATCAAAATTTTGTATAAATCTGTAAAATCTAACCAAATTTTTCTATTCCTTTTTTTATTTTGTACGAAGGGATTGAGCAATTTATTATGTTAATCAGATCATGCGGGATCATTAGCTCAGTTTTAATGGATATGAATCAGCCGTAATCAGCAGAGTGCTTGCTGATTAATGTTAGGTGTCCTTTTATTGGGGGGAAGATCCATTCATTTATGACAACGGGTTATGCTAGGGTGTGTGGAGAGAAAAATTAAACGGTGTTTCAGAAAACACATCTGATTGCACTGCAGAGAGTGAAGACCATGTTATTGTAATATTATGTTCTTAACTGCTTAGTGTTGTCTAAAACCACAATGGCGCGTTTTCACAATAATTTCTCTGTTAATGGACTCTTGGTTTAATAGATATCCCCTGGTTTTAAAACATTGAATGTGTTTTCTGGCACTATTTATTTGTTACGAAAAATTGTCTCCCGCGTTTCTCTATGAATGAGTTTGTAAAATGCAATGGTGGACTGATGACTGTCGCTTTCAATGTGCTCTTAAATGTGAACTAAATATAAAGCATGTAAAAATTCAAATGTGCATAAGGATTAAGATTTAGAATTTCATATTCTCTTATTATGCTGCAATTGTTATGTTTGACATAAAAATTATGATAAATATATAACAAATATCACAAAAGTATTTTGCTATATGATACCCCCTGCCCCGGGGGTATCATCTCTTCATCTACGTAACCTAGATTTGTGGGAGGAAATGATTGATCACCCCCAATTTCGCCATAATAAATCTAATGTATTATTGTCTAACTATATTGATCAACACAACACAAGTCTTACTATAGGGATTTAATCAGGTGTGACGCAACGTAATCCTAAATTCTAAGTACGAGTAAATAGCGCCTGAAACCCTAATCACTATCTTTATGAGAAGTTACCTTAAGAATCTTTATCTACTTTAGATTCCTTAACACGCTAAAGTCCGTTCTATAATTACATTTCCTTATTCAATATCTTACCAATAGCTCACGGTGATCAGCATCTCAGCTTTATGTCTCCTTCTTCTATGGTATTCTTCCACTATTCTACTATTATTCTACTATTCTGATACTATTCATCTACCACGCGAATACTAAAGCTCCATTATGTATCTATTAACTATAATCTGCATATCGCTCCATTATATATCTAGAGAGGATTGGATTGAAATAACTCAATTCTGGCCCCAAAAGTTCCCCAAGATAATTAGTGTGAAGACGCGATAAAGCCCCGTCACAGCTAGAACACAAAGAAGACACCTGAGCTGGCCCCTCATCGACAAAACTTCTCTATCACTCTAACTTGAAGACTTCGAGCCTCGTAATAGTTTTGGTTAAGGGTTGATAGAATGGTTGAATATTTATGTCACGATCCAAGCAAAACGAGGACTACTGTAGACTCCAATTCATGATTCAAATCACAAGTTTGTGATCCTGATCACGCATTTACGTACTGTATGTGGATGGAACACTTGAGAAAATTAATAGATAAATATTAAATGATCAGAATCATTAGAAGTAAGATGTATTCCAAGAATCATAAGTGGGATATTTCACTAATAAAAACATCATAAAAAAAATCTAAACCTAGATTATGTGCTCGTGGTAACAATGGGTTAAACGTCATGTTCATGTGACGTCATTAGTCACATGATAACTACAAGCACGTGTTTTCAGCCAAACAGTTCATAAATTCACGTGAAATCATAGTCACATGATAAGTGCAATCGCCTATTTACAGCTAATAAGTTCACGCGCTTCACCGTTGCCAATTTTTACTTTTTGCAGATTCTTTAAGAAGTTTCCAATTATAAACAATAATAATGCACATAGGCAAATAAAATGCACTTGCTTTAAAAGTACTCGTATATTAAAAATGTATTCTAAAAAGTCTGAAAACCTTTTTGAAGAATCTTAATATTTGAACATCTTTATGAGATTATCAAACATGAAATTGTATGTAAATTTTACAAGTAGAACATTAAGTACAAGTATAATATGAGTTTGAATTCAATGTGGAAAACATGATTGTATGTATCATATGACCATGAATAATTTAGCCCATTGTGTGGCGTTAAACTATTTTTTTCTTATCAAATGACAAATATTTGTACATTTTTAATGCTTAAAATACTTGTGTGTGTGTGTGTGCGTGTGTATGTGAAAAAAGTAGCAAATAAAACAACATCAAAATAAATATATGTAGAATCAATGCTCAAGATAAAAGAAACACATTTTGCCATGATGAAGGAGGGATACCTAGCAAAATTCTAGTAATTATTCAGAAATGGCAGACAGAAAATGGAAACTATCTTACGCGATGAACGATAAAGATCTATATTTTTATACCGAAGAATACTTTTGGTTCGAAACGCAGTTATCAGTGGAACACTTTTAAATGCACGGATGGTTTGATGGACAAATACATTTATTTTTCCCATTCTTTTAAAACAAATAAAGTATATTGATAAAATGTTTTGAAGCGAGAAATTGCCGTAACCTAAAAATAAATTGGATGCGTCAGTTGTACAAGAATGATATGAATTACCTAACCGCATTGTTTTATTTTTAACTTTAAATAAGATATTCAAAAGGCCGAATTGCATTGTGGGAATGGGCCATAGTAGTATAATTTTTTTAACAAAACTCGGAGTGATAGATTTATAAAGCACGTAAAAGTCTCGTGTTAATTTACTGTGTATTGAACATTTTATTCGATTCTGCGAATTTACCTTTCTCTTTCAAGACATAAATTTAAGTGAATTCAGAAAAATTTAAAACTACGCGGCTATATACACTGCGACGCTTGCTTTGTTTTCCAATAAGATAACCCAATTCTTCTCTCAAGAAGTAAAACGAATTCGTAACGTATTTTGTGACTGTAAATTCAGTACCTTTTCAGGTCTTAAAACATACTCCTAAGCCAGTGATTCTCAATCACTATATCGCGGCACTTTTGTGTGCCGCCAAATGTTTGAAGTATGCCGCTAATTTTTTAAAAAATTTGAAAAATTACTTACACTTTAAGAAAAAAATAAAATAAAATCCGGAACCGAATCATTCGGCCGTTTTATAAAAATAAACTAAGGGTATTCGTGGTACATTTAACTTATTCTTTTGTGTGGATAGATGGATATCAATAAATTACAGTTTAAAAAAACTAAAAAACACCCTCTTATAGTTGTATCTTTTAGTCGCCAAATATGGAATTAGTCGCCAGATGCGGGATGGGATCTGAAAAGGTGAAATCTTTAGCCTTGATGATCCTGATCAAGACAAAGGAACAGAACTATTAAATTATTGTATTGTCATCAATCCTGGACAAGTGAGCAAAATTTCGAATTAATATGATCTTTGATAGTGGGTAAAAAATGAGTTCAAAGATTCCGTTACATACAAGTGAAGCTTATAAAAGGTGTTAAAAATTTGATTGTTTTCGTAATCTATTTGGGACAGATACATCTGTATATGAATTAACTTTGAACGAACAAGAAAAACTAATTTCGCTCTGTGTATAATAATTCAGATTTAATTTCAAAACATTCGGAAGAGTTAATTAATTCATTTTGGATTAAAATTAGAGGCGATTATCTTATAACAGCCAAAAAAAGATTTAAAAATATTGTTACAATTATTCTACATCTTATTTGCGTGGATTCGAATTTTCAGCATAATAAGTACAAAAATGAAAAAACAAAGATCCAGATTTTTAAATGTAGATGATGAAATGAGAGTGGAATTATCATTTTTATGACCAAATATAAACAAGATTATCAAAATTCATCAAGCTCAGACTTCGCATTAATTGCTTATTGATTAATTTGTAATTAATTAATCAATAAACATTTTGTCGTCTTTTTCGCACATATTATTTTATTTAACAATGAAAATTATTATTATAAACTATTTTACACAGAGTATTACAGAAAAGTAAAATTCTGTTGAACTTATTTTATTGTTAATGTGCTGCCAAGTTTGAAACAGTTAAAAGTGTATCACAACAACAAAGAAAAAAAAAGGATGAGAATCACTGCCTTAACTCTTATGGAATGCTTCGAAAAAAATAATTTTATTAAGACTAACAAATTATACTTTCCGACCAAAAGATACGTTTGGATTTGGAATCGATATTTTTATGTAAAAAGGTACTCTTCGCATTTCCAAAAAATATGGCAATTTCTAATTTTGAAAGTTTTCTTCGGCTATTTTTTTATTCTTAGTTTTCATTATTTTAAATTTGTACTTTTTTAAATTCATTTTTAATAGGAAGAAAGAGTCCATTTCAATCAAATGAATTGGAAATATAAAATAATTTTTCATGAATTAAAATACAGTTATTTTTTTAAATAATGAAATATAGGAAAGGTATGTAAAGATTCAATAGACTAAATTCCCAACGGTCACTTGATAAACGAAATCACGTGTACTCCTCTGAATTCTAACCTGACATTAGAATTGTACTTGTTGTTCTACTGGGGTAAAATTAAGATATAAGTTGAATTTTGATAGGTGGGTAAAGATGTTCAAGTATTATTACGTTTAACAAAATTTAAAAAAAAAAAGATATTGTACGTTTATTTCTAAATCATGTGCGTTTTTATTGTTGACAAATATGTACTTTTCAATAGAAAGTTTCTACAAAAAAAAGTTGGCAACAGCGAATCGCGTGAAATGATTAGCTTTAAACAAGTGATAGCAGTTATCATGAGATTATGACGTCGCAATAATTTATGTACAGATTGACTGGTGACACATGATTGTAGTTATCACGTGAATATGACGTCACACGAATTTAGCTTAATGGTTTGGTAAAGTTTTACAGTTTATATCATTAACATATTTCGCTCATAATAATTTACCGTCAGATGTTTCAGATTCGATAACAATCATAATTTTAATTTAAATATGAAACCATCAACGGAGATAAATAATGTTATTGTACACATAGCATATGATCTGAAAGCGAAAATTTTTTTTCATACGGATACTTTTATTTTTCGAAAAGTCATTTAGTTGATAAATACTTTGTAAGTAAATTTACTAAAGAGCTAAGTTAAATAAAATATATAAAAATATTTATCATTGTTCTCATCATAAATGTGTTTCTTATTAAAGTATGTGGCCGTGGTAGCCTAGTGGTCATGGTTGTGGACTCTTGTCCGATGTGTCATGAGCTCGAGCCTTAGCACCATTGAAGACCAGCCGTGTAGAGGAGCTGATCCACTTTTAATCTGTCAAGGCTCAAAATCCTTGTGTGGAAGTTCGGAGAGGGGGTGCCAGCTCAGGTGCCGTCCTCGTCACTTGAACATGGTTTAAAATTATGAGGTCCGTCGCCATTAGCCTTCTTGTTGCTTTAATTTGTAACATAAATAAACACGCACTCCCTCTAGTTAGAGTTTCCAATGATGTGACACAGGGGTCGACAACCTGTGGCACGCGGTACAATTCGCAATGGCACTCTGCGCTATTTTACAAATTTGTATGGATATTGATAAATTTGTAATGGACCTTATTTGACAAACATCTTCAAAATTATGGACATCTACGGAATTTCGAAAAATCTGAACGATAACTCTAAAGATAAACTTACAGCTATTTTATAAATTATTGAATGTCATTGTTTTATGAATTATTGAATGTCATTGCTTATAAATTATTGAATGTCATTGTTTTATAAATTATTGAATATCATTTTTTTTAATAAATTATTGAATATCATTTTTTTAATAAATTATTGAATGTCAATGTTTTATAAATTATTGAATGCAATTGCTGGAGAGAATTAATTGTTTGAAGAGAGAAAATTGCATGTACACTGTTTTCCGCTTTTGGTTCTACATATCTAAGTAAAGAATCTTTCCTCATATGAAAAATATTTCGAGTCCGCAAAGAAATTGTTTAACAACTCAATGCTCAGAATCCTTTCAAATTGAAAGTCACAAATTACTCGTATATGACTGCATATATTACACTGATTTTATGATATGAAAATAGAGCGGTGCAAGCATTAGGTTCGCATTAAAATTTTTAATTATCTTTTTATTTAATTATAATGAAGGAAAACACCTTTTTTATATTGTCTATTTCTTATTTTAATAAGAATGTTTAAAAGTACTTAATATATGGACAATTTTAATTTCTTAAAAATTTTTGTTGAAACAATAGTTATATTTTGTGCTGTTTATTTTTATGTTAAAAAATATCTTTAAATGATACAAAATTAATATATAATAAAACTATAGACATATATTATTGACCTCTATTCTCTAACCCTGCATACATTATCGGGGGAATTGAATAGTTTAAAAAATTTCCAACTGTGTGGCATACTGGTAAATTGGTTTGGCACGTAGCACCTAAAAGGTTGCCAACCTTTGATGTAATAACCCTTAACATATAATCAAATATGTTTTTTTTTTCATTCCATTTATGAAATAATCGTAACATTATCACATAAACTGCATAAAAAATATATGCTAGCAACTCAGATGCAAAAGAAATGAAAAAAAAAATAATTAACAAATAAAATCTAACTTTCCATTCTCTCTTGATCGTAGTGAAACATATTTGTAAAAAATGACAGCTTGGTAATACGAGCCTTCAAAGAAATGCAACATAATTCCAATTTTGTATTATTGTGATATAGTTCGTTTTCTTCTCTCCGCATGAATAACATAGAAAATGATTTTGTTGCTATTCTGCGGTAATATTGTTTTAAGAAGAAATAAGAAACGAACCGCTTGATTATTTTATTTTAACAAAATGATATCATTTTGTTATGGGATGATGATATATGGGTGAATGTAATTATTTGGGATATTCCCATCAACAATAGAGAAAATATGCGGAAATAGGAGATTAACAAATAGAGTAAAATTTTTCCTTTAGCATTTAATGAAGCTAATTTTCCTCAAAATTCGTGTTTTATGGTTAGAAAAAAAAGTATAAAAATATAATTTCACACCCACACACAACAATAGAATTCTAAGTAATTTGAGAGAAAATTATTCTAACTTTCATTCTTCGTGCGAGTTATTTGTTAATGTTGAGAAACTTTTATTCTTAGGAGTTTTTTTTTTCCTTCAAAAGGCTTAATAAGATTTTGTGTTGTGGTTATTAAATAAATTTACTATACAGTGATAGCGAGTTATAAGCACACAATTTGTGAATAAAAGTTTTTTTTTAAAAAATTCATCGAAATTTCTCATAGAATTGTGTGAATTGTTCCTCAACGTTTGTTTAAAAACTAATGTTTGGACAACTGTTTTGGATCGTAAGCCATATTGTGGAAACGGAACATACGAGAGGGTAGCATCATTTTTAAATGACTGCATTCAGAAAAGGTATACATTGTACCATAAAAATCAGTAAATATATAAGTAAAATGAAATCGTAGTTTATTTCTTCAATTTATTCATTGAGCCATTATCCGAAGCTGCAAGCATATTTAATTTTAGAATCAGTTTATTGAGATAAATGTACCCTATTTCAACTTTCTACAACTTGTTTTGAAATAAGGAGTCAGATTGCTTGCTAAAATTCTCATCACAACCTACAAGTTAATGTCAGATAACTTGCATTTGTATTTACTGTTCTAGATCATTGTTCAAGAAAAACTTTGCTCACAAATATATGTCGACCAAAGTGTATAAAGAACATTTTTTGTCTATTTGGTTTTCTGACTGCCTTGGCGAGCCACATGTTACCACCAGGCCACTATTTGCCCACCCCTGTCAGAGGATAATAGAAAGTGAAAAAAAAAAATGATCAATGCGAAAAATTAAAATGAACGGTTGTTACGACAATTTCCCTTAACTAACCTATGAGGTTTCTTTATGACGACGATTGATATCAGAATCTCGTCTTGTGAAGGAACTTTTATCTGCACAAATGATAATTATTATTTAAATATATGTGTAGTTAATGAAAAGGAGGAAAAAGGTCAAAGGCAAGGTAGGAGAAAGGATACACGAAAGACAGTAGAATAAGAGAGAGTTACAGAAGTATTACTGATGTCAGAGCAACCTCGCAAGAGCAAATTCTAGCCGCAGAGACCAATAATAGAATCCTGTTATCAGAAGGATATTGTTTAGAGATGGTAGCGTATATGTAATTATTGCAATCCTTATTAGATAATACCAGGTTAAATTAAACCATTCCACACACATATTTAATTGATGATATTTAATAAAAAATTAAATAAACTAATGAAGGTATCTGACTACGTTCAGAACCGTGATTTTAAAAAAGCGCATAAAAGGATAATTTTAGTGATATTTAGTGTTATTCAGATAAGAATACATATATGAAATTATTTTAAGACTATTATTAATATATAAAAAATATTTAAATGCACTATTTTAGCAAGAAATTAACTTAGAATGACCTATTTTCAAAACGATCATCTTTAATGAAAACTGATTCTATAATAATATTTTGTGTGTGTGTGTGCTTTTCTAAAATAAAGACTTCTCCAGAGGGCCTGAACTAGAATTTTTAAAAAAATCACATTAGTTTCAGAGTTACTACCAATTGAAATAATTATTGGCCTTTTTTTCTTAAATTTTCTCCCCTCTGTTGTATTAAAATATGGATAAATCCACTTCTAAGGTATATATTTCAAAAATTTTAGTCCAGGCTCTATACAGAGGTCTGAGCTATATACAGGCAAAATATTATTATTATGGAAGCATTTTCCATAAAAGGAGGTTTTGAAAATAGGTCATTCTATGTTCATTTTTTGTCAAAATATTGTATTTAAATAATTTTTTATTGTATAAATATTCTTAAAGCAATTCTTTACACGTATTCTAATCTAAATGACACTTAATATCATAAATATTATCCAATTATACGCTTTTGAAAAATTACAGTTCCGAATGTAGTCGGATACCTTAAGCAAAAATATGAGATCATATACTTAACTAATAAAGGAAATAGGCCCGTCACAAAGTAATATAACAAATTCTTTTGAAACATTATTATTAAGGCTGTCTTCGGTAAAATTAGGAGAGCGCTAACTAGACGCGAAGCACATTTTCAGACAGAAAAATGACCCAATTCCCATGGAAATTGCAATATTATAACTCGTACCTTTGTTAACAATATAGTGTTTTTAAAAAATTTCAAAATATTCCGTGAATACTTCCTTTTTTTTTTCTTAATACGTGAAGAAAAAAACCCATTTAACATTACGGTATAGGATAAAAAAATGCGAAACACATTTTATACCAGAAAAAAATGAATCCACTCGGTTAAAAATGGGAAGTATAATAAAAAATGCTGCTCTCTAAAGGATAGTGAAGCCAGAATATCGTATAAATTTTTCATTTCTTTTATATCTGAAAAAATGTTCCAAATTCGGGTCCTATTCTTTAACATTGACCGAAAACAGCCTTAAGTGTTACTCAATGCCAACAAATAGAACGGTGATGCAAAACTATAACAAAGAAGTTAACACAATTATCAAAGCATTCGAACAAACAAAATGATGACAACAAAATATAACAATATATTTGAGTATATAGAGATAAAAACAAAAAATTATCCAGCATTACACATGTGTAAATTCAATGGTAATAAAATAAATCCTACCGCAAATGGCGTAACCTCGCTTTGGAAAGCCCAGACATTTGTTATAGCTTTCCATCTCCTTTTGCGACAGTTACTTCTCTGCTGAAATATCCCATAGATACCAAACCCAACTGCAATAACTATTTAATATTATATTATGACCTGATTTCGGATCTCCAGGGGTGTACTGCATTTCCAATCAATACACGATATTTTCTTTATATTGAGCTGGCACTAACCCAAAGTATGGTGCACATACAATTTTTGGCAGTCTACGAAATCGATGTTTTTTTGGAATTTTTTTTATGAGAAATCTTTATACTTTTAAAAATTTTGAGTTAAAGTGTATCAAAACTTTAAAAACTAATTTTTAATCATTGGAATTTCGATGTTTCATAAATTATAGAACAAGTCTTAAAACTTAAAAAAATAAAAATACTATTTTTTTTGAATAAATCAAATATTTATAGCTTGCATAGTAAAAAGTTGGTATATTTTCCATGTATATGTATCGCCTTAAAGCAAACTATTGAAAAAGGAGAAACGAGAGATCTGTGTGTGTGAAGTTATTGCTATATTATTCTCCACAAATAAATAGTCTTCTATCAGAGATGTGTGCTTCTAAAATTAATACTTTGAAATTATAAAAGAGCTACAAACAATTGACGAGAAAAATATCTGAGTTGACATCTCATTCACCATTCTTCCACAATACGCATCACATGAAGTCTTTGAAACTCTCAACGAAAGTATAACCTCAATCAATCATGGAATCAATGGGATAATAGCAAAAACTGCCATTATCCCATTTGATGAGCAGAAATTGCAACCATCTCACGTGATGATCTTTAACAGAATAATGACTCAAAATAAATAGTCAAATTAAATACTGCTAATTAGGAAATTACAAATTTTATCACTGGGCTATCATCAGTGGCGTAACGTAGACTCTCGCAACCCCGCATCGCGGGAAGAGGGAAGGAAGGATTCTAGGTGGTCCAAAGCCTAACTGATGCCAAGTACGTAATTAACTAATTTGTGAAATATTAAAGGCAAACCCGGGCTTTGCAGGATGGGGGGGGGGATTATATTATCCGTTACGCCACTGGCTATCATGGCACCTCTACATCAATTTAAAATATTACAAACTCATATATGTTTTATCTGACTGAGTTTTAAGTTGCGAAGAGGTTTTTACAACGCATCAACACTGTAACCATTCCATCAAAATATTTTGATTCATACAAAATATTCTTTTCTATTTATACTCAGGAAACTACTTACCGTAAAATCCGGCGTATAACACGCACCTAAACTTTCAAGCTGCAATGTTTAATTACTAGGTATATTTGCCGTATAATGCGCTCCCCCTTTTTTACGAAAAAAATCTGAAATGTACGTGCGCAATGCTCTTACGTTTTTAAGTAATTTATTCGAGATTATGTTCCAAACTTTAAATAAAAATAGCATAATTCTAGAACTACAACCCCTTAAGTTCATAACGAATGTGGTTTCTTTTAAATCAACAATACTTCGATCTATGCAGAAGTGTAGTTTTTTTTTGTGTGTGTGCTCTTTTTTTCTTTATTTTTAAAGCACTCATTTTTATACCCGGCGTATAACGCGCACCTGTAGATTTCGAACATTTTTTGTGTCAAAAATGCGCGTTATACGTCGGATTTTACGGTATATATCGCAAACAATACAAATACATGAAAATATCTTTAACTTTAAAAGAGCTGCGTTAAGTTTATTTGATATCAAAGCAACAATAACTTGTTTCTCACAATTTTTCTTAATACGACCGCTTGAAAATATGGGTGAAATAAAAGTTAAGACATTTTCAAAGAAATAAATACCGCATATCACATATAATTCGAATTCAAAACATTTCAGTATAATACAATCAGGATCACACACGCACACTGCAATAGATATCTTCCTTCATTAATTTTACACAACAAAAATCTGCAGAGAATGAAGAGCGCTTACCTTTTCAATGCTCCGCTTTTTCCGTTTTTTCCGTTTCCGATGATGCTCCTACCGGAAACGGAAGAACGAGATGGCAGGCTATCAGGAGTCTCCACAACATCTTCATCTTTGGACATCAGGTGGACGGCGGACCCATTCACGTGCTGCTTAACGCTGCCGTTTATTCCACCGTTGACTCCACCGTTAACGCTTCCATTCACATTACCATTGACACCTCCATTCACGCTGCCGTTGACAGCACCATTCACAGTGCCGTTAACGTTGCCGTTACTGTATCCATTCGCAGCCCCGACCATAATGGACTTGGGTTTCTGAGGCGTGGGGCGGCCCTCGTTGTCTTCCCCCTCGTATACAACATAGGGCGTCATTTTTTAGGTATATTGATAGAAACCAAACAGCAATGACGAATCAGTCAAGGGTAAGGACTATCACTTGTCCACTAACACACCACTTCCAAATAGTACATTCGATATGATGAAGAAGTTAATAGGCAGAGTGAAAGTAATGGTCATCCAAATTTTCTAATCAGATAATTTCAATTAATAACAACTGTAATGGCAACTTATAGGTGAAAAACTGCGACCTATGGTATAGTTTTGTTAGTGAGTATCATCCAAATCACACAGCATATAAGTAACATTCAATCTCTGATCGATAATATCACAAGTTATCACCTGTGGGTATTTATTATCAATTAAACTGTAAAAAAAAATTGTTAATTTTTAAAAATATTATAACTTTAATCAGTAAATCGATGATTAATATTGTATCACGAAAAACATAACGTTTGCGTTTCTGTAAATTCAAATTAGTGGAAAATGTTTTAATTTTGTTGAAAAAAATTATACGGACTAGAACCGGGGGAAAAAATTGATTTCAGCAAAAAATAGTCAAAGGTCTGTTAAAAAAATCCAGCTTGGCACTATTAATAGAGTATTCACTGCTTGACAGTTCAAGATCAAGGTCACACTGTTTGTTGACAACAGAAGTTTTGATAGATCATCAAATATGACATCCAAAGCACGTTGTTTTTCACGAAAAATAACATCCACTGTTATTCGTCTTTGATTTTTAGATTAACTGCAACTGCTGACGGATCGTTTTTTCGAGAAAAGAAATAAAAATAATAACAGTAAATAATTCCACAAGAGATTTCTTTGCTTCCTCAGTTATTCTCAAAATATTTTTTTCACTTATGCATATATACAAAAAAGTAAACCTTTTAAATCTTTGTAATGGCACACTGTCAACAAATTTTTTTTAATAAGATTTTACGGATAAATTGGCAACGAATTTCAGCTCTGTAGACGATTATTTAAAAAAATTCTCTCTTCACAATTGCTATTCGAAAAGAAAAATTTTTTTTCAAACGATTGAATATAAGCAGCTTTTGAATTATAAATAAATTCCAGCGCGTGAAAATAAATTCGAAACTAAGTGGAAAATACTGCAGCGAAAAACACTTTCACTTCTTCACTGTTTTTTTTATCACATTCTAAAACGAAAATATTTATTCGTTCATTCACGGTTATCAAATCCCGTATTCTAAACAAAATACAGAAAATTAATTATCTTTTTTCAGGCAAAAAAATAGATAATTCTAAAGCAGACGATATTTATATTTCAACACCAATCATCCACTCACTTTACTTCGTCGAACGCATGCCGTATCCATTTGTTGGTTTGATTCCACAAACAAATTCTGAGAGAGCAGCCAAGAGAAGAAGGGGTTTTTTGACACAACTCGCTCTACGCAATCAACCCGGCGAAAGCGTCCGAGCCATTTTGAAAGGAATCAGTGAATTCGTTCCATGTCGCGGAAGAGAGGGCGCTGCAATCGCGGACCGGCTAGGCTCACTGAGAGCAGGTGGGTGCGTGTGTGCCGTAACCTTTTGTTTACTATCTTCTGGAAGATGACAAAAGAGTTCGGAGTGGCGTTTTGTTCTGTTTTCGTTTTTGTTTGCGTTCGAAAGCGGCGCGGTTTCTTTTGCCGAATTTTTTTTCTGCGTATTTATTTTGTATTTATTGATGATGTCTACAATATTTCCCCCTCTTTCTATTTTCTTCAAGAAAGAAACTTATTTTATTTTTTTTTTTATTTTTATTTTTTTTTAAAATTTGTCCTGGCGTTTCTTCACGAGGGTGCGTTGTTTTTCTTTGCTTTTTTTTTTTTATGCCTCTTACGCTCACTCTGCAAATTGCTGAACAAAATTTGAAAGTGTTCTATAAGAATACACATGAAATTTCACCAATAGCCCCCTCCAGTTGCTGTAAGTGCGACGTTAATAAACACTCACTCGACAAATCACGATTTATT
>BMAV01001401.1:579992-603394 GCA_019973955.1 Trichonephila inaurata madagascariensis | reverse complement strand
GCTAATATTTACAAGGAGTAACTATTGCACACGAGCACATAAGTCTACCTGAACGTATCAGTATCGTTGAGCCTTCGACCAAGGTAGGAGGATTAAATTCTAAACGCTAGTAAATTATTGAATTGAGATTAGGAGGATCTAATTAGTTATATTGATAAGTGATCTAATTGCGCGATCTGACTTAGTTAAACGGCCGTACTTTGGTTTATTCTCACTTAATATAAGTTTGTTCGTTATATAAGTAATTTAAGTTAAATTCTTAATAAAAGTCGTATTCAGAATTATAGAATGTCTCATCCTTCCGATAATCCCATACCTCTAACTTACGCGGAACCCCCACGACATAGCTATCGACAGATGGCTATGTCACACTACAAATATTGCAGCTTCTAGTTAATTCGTTTGACTAGAAATCGAAGTTTAGTTACTCGAAACTTCAGTTCAAAATAACTACGACATTCGAATACGAACAAATAAAATTCTACGAGCAATCAATCCATTGATTTTCATAAATACATGAATAGATGTTGTTGTTTATAAGTAGTCGTCTCGCTCAATCTTCAATAGAGTCAGAATCAATCATTCTTTACTTTAATAACTTCCTATCGGTGATTGCTCCGCTAATAACGATGTCATTGACATCAGTATACATTATTCTCACAAACTGTTTCATCTACCTGAAGAAGAAAAAAGTTAAGATGCATTTCCATTTGAGAAATCCAAATAATTTTTAAAATAATGGATCCATAGGACAAACAAATTTAAAAAGCAATCTAGTTATCTTATAACTAAAAAAAAAAAAAAAAAAATGGCAAGATAAATTTAGAGAATAATTTGAAATTCTGGAACAAAAAGAAGATTAGAACATATTTTTTTTTTCGGTATCCTTGCTCCAGATGAAAACAAACCAGTCCCATAAACATATCGTCTGGGAATGTCAGTCGAATCTCTTTTCGAACTTTTCTCTCAGGGGGTAGCTGGAAAACAAAAGGATCTTCGTCTTGTCATTAGTGTTATAGCAGGCACTCTTTTCTATTTCTTCCCCGTCTTTTGTATTGACAAGGAAAAGAATCGAACCATTAGAAATGGGAACAATTACTTACGAATACTACTTTAAAACAATCGATGATTGTCGTTGGACAGCCTTTGAATCTCGGAGGAAGTTCTTTGAAGTATTCATTTTATATATAATGGTGGATCAGATATAAAAACGAGACTTTTTAAAAATATCTTTTATGAAATATTACTTAACAGGCTTTTTCTAGTAGTATTTTTGTATACATTCCGCTTTAAGGTATCCGACTACGTTCGGAACCGTGATTTTAAAAAAACGCATAAATGGATAATTGTCATGATATTTAGTGTCACTTAGATTAGAATACATGTATAAAATTCTTTTAAGGACATTTTGACAAAAAAGAAATTATTTAAATACAATATTTCGGCAAAAAATTAACTTAGAATAACCTTTTTTCAAAATGTTCTCCTTCTGGGAAAAATGCTTCTATTATAATAGTATTTTGCCTGTATATAGCCCAGACCTCTCTACAGAGGCTCAACTAGGATTTTTGAAAAATTCACATAATTTTCAGAGTTACAACCATTTGAAATATAATGATCGGCGTTTTTTCTTAAAATTTCTCTCCTCTGTTGTCGTAGTAAAACATGGATAAACCCACTTCTAAGTTATATATTTCAAACATTCTAGTTGAGCCTCTGTACAGAGGTCTGAGCTATATACAGGCAAAATATTATTATAATAGAAGCATTTTTCACAAAAGGAGAACATTTTGGAAAAAAATTATTCTCAGTTAATTTTTTGCCGAAATATTGTATTTAAATAATTTTTTTTTGGTCAAAATGTTCCTTAAAACAATTTTATATATGTATTCTAATCTAAGTGACACTAAATATCATGAAAATTATCCATTTATGCGCTTTTTTAAAATCACGGTTCTGAACGTAGTCGGATACCTTAAGAAGTATATATTTTCCCAATATATTGAGAGGTTTTTTATATTTTTGTACAGTATAAGAAATTGGACGTATACGAAATCAACTGTATACAAATCCTTTTTCTTTTAATAACAATTACTCTTCTAACCCTTGTTTTAAAGGGTGTCGAAACAAATAGTAGTTTGAAATAGAGAAATTTAAATTGTAGGGTAGACGTTAAAAAATTTTAGTAGAGAAATAAGTTACCGTAAAATCCGGCGTATAACGCGCACTTTTAACACAAAAAACAAGATCGAAATTTACGGGTGCGCGTTATACGCCAGGTGTAAAAATGAGATCATTAAAAATAAAAAAAGAGATGAGCATAAAAAAAATTAAACTTTTAACTAGATCGGAATACGGTTTATTTAAAAGAAGTTACACACTTTATGAACTGGGATAATACTTCAAATAAATGACTTCAAAACATAGGAGAATTGCGCACGTACATTTCAAATTTCTTTACAAAAATGGGGGCACGCGTTATACGGCGAACATATCTCAAAACTAAAAAATGCAACTTGAAAGTATAGCTGCTCGTTATACGACGGTGCGCGTTATACGCCAGATTTTATGGTACTTTAATTTGAATGTGGCTGGCTAGCTGGAAAAATTAAAAAAAAAAAAATTAATACTGATGCAGTAAAAACAATACAGAATGTGGCAGCAATGCATATTTTCAAATACCTTCAAATACTTCAGTTGTACTGATAACACACAGGCGGTTAAGAAAGAAAAATATTTAAGATTTTTTTAAATTTGAAGTTGCTTTAAAGCAAACGGGGGGGGGAAGAAATTTGAAAACTCTTAAATAGATATCGCTTTATGCTAGTTGTTTTTAAAATTATTTATTAGATTCATTTCAAGCAATGATGAAATATATTAGAAATTAAATAAATCAGGACTTCAGAGTTTTCAAATGGAGTGAAATGAAGTAATGAAAATAGTTTAGGAACCTCAGCTCAAAGGCCATCTTCATCAGTTGACTATGACTGAAAACTATGTGATTCGTTGCTTTTGTGTAAACTTAAACCTACATTTATTTAAATCGATTCAAGCACCAACTGTTGAATCATTTCCCGTTTTAAGGTAATTTAAACGGTAGAATGTCACAATGCTAATTACAATGTAACAAAAATAGGTTCTTAAGATTTAAATGAATAACCAATAATTCTTGCAGTAAAAAAGGTATAAATTTAGCCACTGAATTTATTAAAATAAAAAATATTCATTGGAGCTGGTAGCATGTAAGATTCTTTTTTTAATAATGTTATTCATGTTAAATATTAACATAGCATTTTATATTAGCTTACATTTTTTATTGTATCCAAAACAATAAAAAAAAAAAAATTTAGAATACAATTGGAGAAAAAAATCTTTCAATATCTGCTTTGGTTTCAATAATATCAATAATTTCTGACTTTTGTTTGTCGTCTAGGTAAAATTAATGTTGACGTAAATTCATTTTTTGGATTTTTTTATCTACGTGATCCGCTTTTAATATAACTATTTTTCAATTCCTATTAGCTCACACTCTCTATATATTTATTTATTTATCTTGATGGAATTTTCAATCGTTAATAAAATGCATTTTAAAGCGCTCAATTGAGCTGAAATTTGATATACATGATTATTTTGGATGACAATACAATATAATTTAATTTTTATTAATAAAAATTAATTGATTAAAACTAATTATTTAGAGAATTACAAATACACTACAGCCACGTTGGCATCGTTTTTGGTGACTTAGCGACCCTTTTGGCGACTTGCGTCAAAACTTGAAAAGGTTTTTTCCTCACGTTTTAAGGCATTCAGTTGAACTGAAATTTTATACACACGATTGTTTTGGATGACAGTACGATGTTTTAATGGTAATTAACAAAAATTAATTACCACTTAACGTTGTGATTCTGTCCTATGTATATACATATTTATATTAATTGTAACTATTTAATAAAAAATAGCTAAAATAAAATTTTTCTTTGTTGATCTAAGTAAGAATTGACTTATAAATTTTTTTTTTTTATATATATTTTACTTGTTTTTGTCTTTCTCGGTCTTTCAACCTTTTTTTTTTCCGTGTGTGAAAAGCTATCATTTAACTTTTCAATAAATACATCCTAATCGAAACACAAGAAATTTAAATAAAATATTTGTAATAAAATAAGCAACCACAACAAGTGTTTTTCAGTTTTCTTAAAATGCCATTATAAAAGAGAATTCTGATTAAATCTATATTCAAAATATTTGTTTTATTTACAACCTTCGATTTGTTTATTTTGCATCTCTTAGTTAAAAAAAATATTAAAATCACCCCTTTCTAGTTATTTAAAAATATTTTCTTGATATTTCCGAAATTTTCATTGGGTAGATAAAAATTTCTCGTTTACGAAAGTAAGCTATCAGACATTTGAAGAGTATAATCATAGATCTACCTCACGTTTTTCAATTTAAAAATTGACTTTCATGAAATCTTTTCTGAAACAAATACAAGGCACCAAAATAAAATATTTTGAATGACAGCTGTATGCTAATACAAGCAGGTGTAAATATTGCAAATGGCGTGATATTTCCTTATCTTACATCTATTTCAGCATCTTTTTTTCATACATTTTCCCTTCAGTTATCGAATTTGTATTATAATTAAAGATTGGTGAACGTTCTCTTTTTTGTAATATGTAAATCATATAAGCAGGTTAAAATAATTAATATGCTATTCGAGAAATTTCCAAAGCTTTTCATATGTAATAAAGGAAAAATTATAATTTTAAAATACATTTTGGATGTGACATATTGATCTAATTACATATTTTAATTAAAATCGAAAAAATTAATTCACTCTGTGTATAACTCTTCCCCAGTTTAAGCCAATAAATTGAAGTACAAAAAAAAAAAAAAAAACATATTTTAAAGTACCATTTATTTAAAATCACCGTTCATATTTCATAAATTATTTCCAACTCATTAAAAATTATATCAAGCAATATATATAACATAAAGCAAATTATTGTAATCAATATTTTCAATCAATTTATCTAATGCTCTACACTTTTATTTACTCTAAAAGAATATACTTATTAATAATAGAAAAGCACACACAAAATGAGCAAAAAGTGTGTGAATTCTACATCTCTCATTCAATTTTTTTTATCTCTAAAAATAACTTAAAAGTTAATTTTGTAAATTGTCTTGAGGTACTTAAAACTGAATTACATTTCAACTTGTTGCACAAATTTTGAATTTTAAAAACTCAGTGTGATAACGACATTTATTAATGACATTAAGATGACTATATAATCTAAATAAAATTATGTGAAAGATAAAAACTAACGAAACTCAAATAATGTGATAGGAATGATTTCTTTGATCTGAAAAGGGATTTTTTTCTCGTCATCTTCAATAATTATTTTCTTAGTCAAGATATTGATTGAAAAAATAAATTATATTTCATATTTGAGAGGCATAAGTAAACTTCATAAATATATACTAAAGTTATATATTTAAGGTATCCGACGGCGTTCGGAACCGTGATTTTGCAAAAGCGTATAATGGATAATGTTTATGATATTTAGTGTCACTCAGATTAGAAAATGTATATAAAAGTGTTTTAAGAACAGTATTACAGTAAAAAATTATTTAAGAACAATATTTTGACAAATAATTAACTTAGAATAACCTTTTTTCAAAATGTTCTCCTTTTGTGAAAAATGCTTCTATTATAATAATATTTTGCCTGTATATAGATCAGACCTCTGTACAGAGGCTAAACTAGAAGTTTTGAAATATATATATCTTAGAAGTGGGTTTATCCCTGTTTTACGACAACAGAGGGGAGAAATTTTAAGAAAAAAACGCCGATAATTATTTCAATGGGTTGTAATTCTGAAAATAATGTGAATTTTTCAAAAATCATAGTTGAGCCTCTGTACAGAGGTCTGAGCTATATACAGGCAAAATATTATTATAATAGAAGCATTTTTCACAAAAGGATAACATTTTGAAAAAAGGCTATTCTAAGTTAATTTTTTACCGAAATATTGTATTTAAATAATTTCTTTTTTGTCAAAATGTCCTTAAAACAATTTTATACTTGTATTCTAATCTAAGTGACACTAAATATTATGAAAATTATCCATTTATATACTTTTTTAAAATCACGGTTCCGAACGTAGTCGGATACCTTAAGTAAAGTTTCCTTCAAAATTGAGAGAATTTTCTTTATTGATCAATTATTTGTAGAAGTACTGCATATATTTCATTGAAATTAGGTAAGTAAGGTTAATATAGTAATACAAAAAAATACAACTACATCAGAGCAGTTATTACACATGCGCATGATCATGAGTACGGTAATATATTAATTACAATGTAACACAAAAGAGAAGTTATGGTACAAAAAATGGGTCAATGAGGAGTATGTTTTAAAGTTTTGAAACTTTCACAACGTGAATTCGTTCCAAAAATGAGATATTTTATGAGTCTCTGAGGCGGTCAGTCTAATACCTACAGGAACATTATTTTCAAGTCCTTGAAAAGAGAAGGCGAGTTGTAATCGTCCTTCCAAAAGCATCCCAAATAGATTCTCTAGGGTTAAGGTCTGTATGGCCAATCTTTACCGGGTATATACTCACTTTCGAGAAATTATTTGACAAAATAGGCCCAATTTCAATGAGCATCGGTCTCCACAAAGTAAAAGTGCTGAGTAAAACTACATTTCTGAAAATATGAATACAGGGTGTATGATTACGTTTCTATTCTCTTCACAACAGACCCAGAGATTTTTTTAAAGTCTGTAGGCCTGAGCTCACACCCAACATGAAGATTGCTCTGAATGTTTTTAAAACGCTTTTATTAGCTTCACCTGTATGCAACGGAATCTTTGAACTCGATTTTTATCCACTTTAAAAGGTCAGATTAATTCGAAATTTTGCACACTTGTCAAGGACGGATGGTAATTCAATAATTCTGTTCCATTGTCCTGATCAGGATCATCAGGATTGACGATTTCCCATTTCTGGATTTGGCGACTAATTTCAAATCCCGTTTCCAGATTCGGCAACTGAAAAACTAAATTACAACCCTAAAGCGAAAACGTTCACGGTTAATACAAATGCAACAAATAAACAAAAGTGTTCCTTATGTGAAGAAGGTGATGATGATGATGAGTGTGGTGTTTTATGGCGCAAGAGCCAGTTTTGGCTATACTGCGCCAAACATTCATAGGTCTGTGGTCTGGACGGGAAAAGAAGAAATTGGATGAGAAGATGGAGGGTCGAAAATAGAGAAGGGGATCACTGGGGTACCCCGGGGTCGTGACAAAGATAGTAAACCCCTTGGGAAAAGGAAAAGATCACTAGGGTACCTCGGGATTGTGACAACCATACCCACCTAAAGAAGGTGAGCCCCCTGAGGGGTATGTGAAGAAGGGGGGGAATGCGTCAGCAATTTCTTAGTTCGATTAACTATAAAAATGTTTTTTTAAGTTTTTTTAAACTATCATTTATTTTTATTATTGCATTGCTTCTAATTAAAAACTTCCGATACTAGGTAACACTAAAAATTAAAGAAATGTAGTGTTTATCCTTATTAGGTCATCAATATTGCGTATCTAATATTTCCGAAGTTAAACACAACATAAAGTGTGGTGAAGAAACATCTTTTCTGACACACTGTCCAACATTTTACCGTTACGATTCAATAGACCCAAGTCAGGTTATTCCGACAAAAAAAAAGTTCGAAAAATCCAACACTCTATTTTTAAATCCCCCTCGAATGACTCCAACAAAACTGCATTTTTTTTTTATTCCCGCTGCTGTCATTATATTTTCCTCGTCTCGTTCGAGTGAATGCAAACAAAACTTCAGATAGAGAGAGAAAAAAATTGCTACAAATTTATCACGCTACAGACATTCTCCTCTAGCTGGAAAGAAAATTCTAGGATACTCGTCTGTGCGTATGTCTCAAGTTTCAGATGCAATCTCTGGATTGCCCGATGGGTTCCAAGGATTTTTCTGTATCATTTCCTCATCGAATACTTGTACAACTGACCTTGAAATAAAGGGAGAAAAAATTCTCTCTTCTTAACACACTCCTCGCAATGTCAATCGTATTAATTAATTACTCCTACTATCACCCTTTGTCTATTCTGTTCCGTTGTTGCAAGGGGCCGCCCTCACCAAACGAGACACGTCACTCACGTGAGGGTGATTGTAAATTCTCACGAGATATCCCAACATTTTAACAATAAAAAGTCACCTTGTATCAAGGAAAACTGTTATCGCCTACTTAACAATGCAAAATAAATTGGAATTTTTGTTTTTTTCCCCCTCGCATTAAATACTCGTATTAAATGTCGAATAAAGCTTTCAAGGAGATCATGATTAAAAAATTGTAGCGGTTATCGGTACCATTGAAAAAGCGTGCTGCCCTTTTTCTTTCACCTTGTGATTTTTAGTTTTAGAAATAGATAGATCATGATAAATCATAATTTTTAATTGTTAAAAAAATATTACCGTAAAATCCAGCGTATAACGCGCATTTTTAACACAAAAAAATGACAGCGAAATTTACGGGTGCGCGTTATACGTTGGGTATAAAAATGACAGCTTCAAAAATAAAAAAAGAGATGAGAAAAAAAATTAAATTTTTACATAGATCGGAATACTATATATTTGCAGTGTCGATTTAAGCTAATTTCGCACCCTGGGCGCAGAAGATCTACAGGCCCCCTTGGCACTGGCGGATCGAAATTTATAACCAAAAAATGGGGTTAAATCCAGCTTATCCGGGCACCTGGGCACCCAGTGGATAAACCGGCACTATATATTTGAAAGAAATGACATACCTAATAAAGTTAAAGGGGATTCTGATTCTATTATATTATTTTTTTCAAAATCCTGGGATAATAACTCGAATAAATAACTTAAAAACATACGAGCATTGCACACGTACACTTCTAGTTCCTTTATAAAAAAAGGGGCGCACGTTATACGGCGAATATACCTAAAAATTAAAAAATGCAGCTAGAAAGTATGGGTACGCGTTATGCGCCGGTGCACGGTATACGCACGGTTTTACGGTATGTACCTTGAAACTTTCAATTTATTAAGTGTCCATAACTTAAGTAAAATCTTGATGAGGGAAATAAAAACCATTAATATAAATTTGGTTAACTATTTTAATATGAATCTACGGGTGAGAGTTCTCTCTCTAACACACTAACTATAATTATTTTTAAGTATTTTACACTTCACTAGCCGTTACTCACTCACTTCCCTAAGTATGTTATGATGCTATATTACTAAATACTGTTTGCAAACTATAGATATCTAAATCCAAAGACAGGGTAAATAAATAAAGGACAGGACTTGAACTTTTAGGAGTACATTTATCTAATACACCTCCGCAGCATCCTTCTATCGGCTATGGGAGCCGTTTTCCTCAAAACCTGTTCTCAACGGATTTCTACTCAACAAAAGAAAAATGTCTGCCACGTTTCAAGTCCGTCGGTCAAATAATTAAAAAAACTGGAGTTATTCTTCAATAACGTCCATGTAAGCTCCCTTAGGAATCGAATATTGCAAAACTCGTTCTTAGTGGATCTTTATTCAACAAAAGAAAAATGCTTGCCAAATTTCAAGTTTGTGGGACTAATAATTCCAGAGATCTCATGATGAAAGAGTGAGTGAATCACTTTTCTCCTACACAGATACAGATTAAGAATAGAAATAAAGGAGAAAGTTATTTTGGGTCAAAATCAATATAGGTTTAATTTTAAATAATGAAACTCTAAATAAGTTGTATATAGACACACATTTGCTATTACTCAATATTACCAAAGTTGCTATTTTTTCAGATGTAAAATTGATTGATTGATTGAATATTAACGTCGCACTGTTAAGCTACACGAGGGCTTTTGGCGACGGACCACGTAATTTTGAACCATGGTCAAGTGACGTGGACGACACCTGAGTTGGCACCCCCCTCTCCTAACTACCACACCACACCAACGGAAGGACGTTTCAGCTCTCGACAGATTTAACGTGAATCGCTGCCCTACACGGCGGGTCTTTAGTGGTACTGGTCCCGAACTTTTGTGACAAGACCAGCCACGATCCGATACCTTGACCACTCGGCTACCGCGAACATATGCCTATAGTCATGATTTTTCAGTCATGGAATTGAATTCGCTTTAAATACTAAAGTTTTAATAAACCCACAAAGTATCAAACTGTTAACTTTTTTTTAAAAAAAATGTGCATTCATATATAAGAATTTGCTTAGACTTATTTAAAAACCTACTTTTTAAGCATCACAATAAAAAAAAAACCAAAATATTCAAATTATGAAATACATCCCCATAAAATCTTTTTCTTGTACGGCTACTAATTTGGAGAAAAAATCTAATATATCTACATACATTTTTAAATAAATAAAATAACTCACCTGATCTAAAAAAAATTTCTCAATTGATACCAATGAACTCAACATTTTTATAATAAATCAGGATTGCATAAAACTTTAGAATTGTAAATATCTTGTGTAAGTTTTTTTTTTGTTCTCTCTCTTTCTTTACCATCATTATAGTTAGATAAAATTTAACTTGAAATTGAGCGAAAAATTCTCTGTGAATATTTGGATACAAACACTCAAAGAGAATTTTTCGCTCAAGCTTAAGAGTTTGGTATTTTACTACTGAGGTACCATATTTTTAACCTCTGTATTGTCTTGTTATATTACTATCTATTGCTCTTCTTTATCAGATATATGGCAATTTAGTACATGCTTATTGACTATATATGCATGTTTATCATACAGTTATCAATGACAGCTTTAGAAAACATAATAATTTTGCACTTTGGTCTATTGATATAATAGGCTTAAGAGGAGTTGGAAACCTCTATACCGACAATGTTAAATTGGCTGTTTTCGATGTACCTTTTCTCAAAATCTGTTATATGTACATGATTGAAATTTTTTTCATACAATTAAAGTACACTTTTCTCATTATACTGAAATGAGCTTTTAGCTAATTTTGAATTTTTTAAATAATTTATAAAATATTTTATCAAACAGTGAAATTTGTCTCGTTTTTAATATAAAAAAAATTTATAAAAAATAAATTTTTGAGTTTTTTTACAAAACGCTCATTTCAGTATATATTAGCCATCATTATAAATATGTTATAAAAAACTTACACATACTTGTGAATATTATTTTCCCAGAGAAAGGAACATCGAACATCAAAAAATTTAAATTTTGAGATAAATGAACTTTAATGTATAAGTACTTTTTTATTAAAACAAATGATATACATTTTTTTTAATCTCATCATCTTCTCTCTTCCTCTTAAGTCTTTTCTTTCCTAACTTCCTTTATTTTTTGTAAACATGAGTGTTTAGTCTTTAACAGCCTCTATTTGTCGAGGCACTCCATTGCATGTGACGTGTAATCACCAGGCTCAATATTAGGTTTTATCAAAATTTCAGGTTTTGATACATTTCCCATATTAAATTATGAAATTGGATCCTATGTATCCAATGATAATACTTCTATTTGTACAAATATTTTCTTCGGAACACGAGACCCTATTACATTGTTTACACTTTCACTGGGATTTTGTGTACCTCCATGTAAACATTTTTTTAGCAATTCTGGATGAAATGTTTTGATTTCCATCATTCATTCAACTTTTAAGCAAAAACAAAATACTTTGTTTACATTTTTCGCCATTTAAATGGGCGTGGACCAGTTTCAATGATTATTTAAAAATAGGTTTTAAAAGCTTCTAACTAACCTAGAGGTTAAAGTAAGGTATTTTTAGAAAGGTTAAAATCTATACAATTTGAAAATGTAAAAATCTCAAAATTGTCATATTAAGAAGATTTTATGTTTCCAACCCCTCTTAATGTTCTTGGTTCTCTATTTCAAAATGTATGATCTTTATGATTTATAGCAGAGGTGTGTGGAGAACCCGTGGCCTTAAGGCTGCATGCGGCCTCCGTGAGCTTCTTGTGCGGCCTTCACTTGTAGCCAGCCTAGAAGTATTAAATAATATAGTTAATTATATAGACTAAAATCTTCAAATCAACGGAGTTAAATAAGGAACGGCATGAATGAATGTATGTATGCAATTACTACTTGTGGGAATGGTCAGTGGTACATTTCAAATGTTATAACGCTACCAGACATGTTATATGATCTCTACTCAAAAACTATTTTCTTACTGTTATAGTTGTGACTGATTCCATGCACGTTCAAATGTTGTTGTTTTTTTTTTTGCATGAATGGCATTTAAATATTGATTTGAATATTAATGAAGTGTTTAATTATAAGTTTCTGTTGACTGAGATACAACAATGAACTAAATTCATGTGACGTCATAGTCACATGATAACTGAGCCACGTGTTTTCGGCCAATCAGTTCATAAATTAATGCGACGTCATATTTATATCATATAAATATAATCACGCGTTTCCAGCCAATTAGTTCATATGCTTCCCTGTTGCCAACTTTTGCTTTTTGCAGTAACTTTCTTTTAGAAAGTACATATTTATCAACGATATAATAATGCACATAGTTAAACAAAATGCACTTAATTTAAAAGTATTCGTATAGTGTATTTTTTTTTTTAATTTTAAAAACTGAAGAATTTTAGCACGTGAACTCTTTACCCAATCATCAAATTTTAAATGTTATCTAAACTTTACAAGTTCAACAACTTAGTATGTCAATTTTTAATCAATGGGAAACACGGGATTGTCGTTATCATGTGACCATCATGAATTTATTCCATTATGTACTTAAGAAAGACGATGGTGGCTTATCTCATGTAAATCTGGTAATGTACTGTTAACAGACTCATCTCGCGTTGCTAACGGCATTTGTGAAAATATACACATGTTGTGTGTATTTTACTTACTCTGTGGTTTTACTAGTACTTTTGTGCTATTAAATCTCTAACAAGTACACAATTTCATATAGAGAAATTATATAATATTCTTTCCTTTTGTGAATACAAAAATATTCTGTATTGTATCTTTTCTGTCAGATAATAAATAAATAAGAATTCAATTTTTTGTAATACTTCTATATAATGCACCAAATAATGTGCAAAAACTATGATAATTTCATAAATGTCATATTTATAGGTACATAAACCTGTGTGGCCTCCTTTATCACTACTTAATATAACATGCGGCTTCTAACGGTTAAAAGGTTCTCCACCTCTGACCTATAGGATGTGACGGGCTCACGCGTCTTTTCTGTAACATAACCTCTGGGTTCTTTGACGGCCAAGATTAATGGCAACTCTTTTCCAACCCAGATCCAAGAAGTGAAATGCAATTGTGAAATGCAAATAAGATAGCTCTTAAAAGAACAGAAGTTTCAGTAAGCAGAATGGCAATTTAGGGTAAAGTTATGTTTAGAAGAGATACGAGTGTGAATTGACGACCTATCAAAAAGTTACCGGGATATTCAGCCATTGATACAAGGTGCATACCATTGCACGTACGCCCAGGTGCTTCGTACCGTGATAGAGCCTTAGCTTGAATTAAAGGTAGGACTGATTATTTGATATTAGGATTTGTAATATTATCAGAATTGAAAGTAGGCGTATAATATAATTATTTAGATAAGTGGTCTAAATTACGCGATCCAGTTTAACTATTGCTGTGTGTTTGGTTTATTAGATTCTCACTATTAAAATTTATCTAAATTATTAGAGATTTAAGTTATATTCTTAATAAAGTCATATTAAGAATCTTAAAATGTCTAATCAATTTGACAATCCCACACCTCTAATTCACGCTGACAATCAAAGATATGATCACCATAGAAAGACCATATCACAAGGATATTTATAATCTATACCATTATTCTTTCGATTTTCTATAATTATATTTTCATGCATTGATGTGGGTTGTTTCTCGCTAATTTATGAGCCTATTCATTGATTACTGAGTCTTTATGACTTAGCTACCTATCTCTCTATACACATTGGAGAAAAGCGACTCATTCACTCTAACTTCCCCACCACACCAACGGGAGGACATTTGAGCCTCGACATATTTAACATGCATCGGCTGCAAAATGGGTCTTCAGTGGCACTAGGTTCGAATTCATGACATGCCTGCCACCAATTTTTTACCTTGACCACTAGGCTGCCACGGCCTTAAATCAAGAGGCGGGGAATATAAAAATGTTTTTCAACACAATTGGAATCTTAATGCTCTATATAGGAATTTGATATCAATAACTTAAAAACAGTATATAGTCATACACAGTAGCGAACACAGAAGTTTTCCAAAGGGGGGTCCAGGGTCGAAAGTCCGCCATTCTTGTATCATGCTCCTTTTGATTTTGTCGACTTTGGGGAACAAAAAAACAGTAAAAAACTAATTGAATAAATAATTAGTATTCATTAATAAAATTAATCATTAAAAACAGATATTTAATTGAATTTTACGCATTATATACTTAAAATTATAATCAGTCGTGAAAAAAATCAAGGGCTTTGGGGGGGGGGGGCCCGGCCCCCTAGGCCACCCCCCTTGTGTGCGCCACTGGTCATACAATATACCCAAAGAAGCGGGTGGGTAACGCGGGGAGTATATCAATTACAATTAAGCTACGTAAGAAAACAATTGTATACATACATGTTACTGCTTTAGGTTTTCTCAGAGAAAATGTTCCTTTAAGGAATTCAAATCAGCTTTGAACATGACAATCCACTTCTTTTTATATTGATAATTTTGAGTATCAAATCGTTGAAATACGCTATTGTGCTATTTATATGCTATTTAATGTTTAGCCGCTTTTTCAATCGATCCGAACCATGTTTCCCTACACAGATTTCAATCAGCTTCATTGTTATCCAAGTCATTCGCCGATGCGTCACTAAATTAACAGATTGCGTCATCAGTCAGTCCCATTTTTGTACCCTGTCATTCGTCCAGTCATTAGTGTCTTTTTCAATTAAACACTCCATAGTTGACAAACTGGTTGCAAGGTCTCGAGTGTGCACGATTGAGATCTTTTAGTTTTCATGGCTCTTTAGTATTCATTGATAAAAGAAGAAACTTTTTATAAGCTTTCTTTTTTTTTTGTCTTGAATAATGTGGAACTTGGTAATTAATGTCTGTATCCAAATGCATAGTAATTAAATAGTTATCTATTATTAAAGATGATAATTATATAGGTTATTATTATAGATGATATCAAGGTTTTATATAAGTAGAAATCTTTATAAAAATAAAAGTTTGAGCTATGAAAAAAAAAATTTTTAGTACTAGCTTGAGCGTTGTGGTTTATTTTAGTAAGTGATGTAGTTTTATAATTTATAAGTGAGATGTGGTAGTATAAATTATACAGATCTATTTTAGGAATTTTGGTTGTTCAATCCACATTACACACAGTTCAGCACAAACAGCATGTGGCTCTCTACTACTGGATATAAATTATTGTTATAAAATTTTATAAGTATTTTTTTACACACACATTATATATACCGTAAAATGCGGGTATAATGTGCACTTTGAACACAAAAAATAAGACCGAAACTTAAGGGTACGCGTTATACGCCGGGTATAAAAATGATAGCTTGAAAAATAGCAAAAGATATGAACATAAAAAAAACTTTTCTTCTACATGTATCGAAACACTGTTTATTTAAAAGAAACGACTTACCTCCTTACGAACTAAGAGTTGTATTTCTAGAAGCATACTATTTTTTCAAAAATTTGGGATAATACCTCGAATAAATTATTTCAAAGCATAAAAGCAATGTATACTAATATTTCAGAATTCTTCGTTAAAAAGGGGGTGCGCGTTATACGGCGAATATACCTAAAAATTAAAAAAAATCATCTTGAAAGTATAGGTGCGCGTTATACACCGGTGCGCGTTATACGCCGGATTTTACGGTATATAGTAAAAACAGGGGCGTAACGCCTACCCCCGCAATCCCTGGATCGCGGGGGGAGGATTCTAGGGGCCCCAAAGCCTGACTGACGCCAAGTATTTTTAAGATCCGGCTTGGGGCCCAAAATATGACTTTGCAGGGGGGAGGGTGCTAGCATTCTTCGTTACGCTACTGAGTTGTTGTTTCTTATGCCACTTGATTTCGACAGTGTCAAATACAGGCCCACGAAATTCATCATGACAAGGGGCTAGATGCACGCCGGTCGTTAGCCGTATCCTTGAGCACCATACAGGTGACGGTGCGATTTAGCTCGGTTCCACCCCAATTTAGAGGGAAAATACCCTGGGATAGTCAGGGGACTCCCACCTCTTTTCCCCTTCCATCAACCACACTAGAGAACTTGCGGCTCGACGGCTATTTAGAGTACCCCCATGCCGCGCCGGCACTATACATTTACAAACATTCATGCCTTTTCCGGGATTCGAACCCAACGGCACTGAAATACATGTCGATAAGGATGGGCGGCATGCTACGCCTTGGTAGAATTTATGATGTTTTTGCTCAGGACATCTGCTCCAGTTTAGAGGGATTTTTTCTTTTTCAATTTTTGGGAACATTTGATCTGTAGAAAGAGGGAGACTTTCAGTATCTACTATTAAATAACCGCTATTAAAACTAATTCCAAACTTTCCTCTTGTGACTGATACCTGGCCTGGCAGTTATAATGAAAACACAGACACAAAAGCATACTATTTCTGAAAAAAGTCATGTTTTGTGAAAAATACTGCTAAATAAATGAAATTTAATGCTTCAGAAAACAGTTAAGCTTTTTAAGTAAGTTAAAAAATGTGTCCTAAGGTGGACCTAATTTCTAGTTATGTTATACTATTAAGTTATGTCTTTGTATCTATATATCTTTGTGTATGTGTATGAATGTTTGAGGACATTTAATTTATTCACAAAAAATTATTACTATCAGTGACAAAAACGAAAGGATAAAAATACAAATAAAATTTCAAAACATTAATGATTTTTTTTTTGAAATAAGTGTCCATCAGCAGAATTTATTTCTTACTATCCCAAGAAATTCCCGGTCACATGTCTGTTCTCCATCGTATGGCTTTGAACCTATTTTTGCGCGGGGAAACCTCCGATAACCGAAATGTAGGTTTGGATGGGAGTAATTTGTCACGGCCAACTGCAGAAACACACAGAGGACACCGGAAAATTGATCTTGAGACAGTTCAGACTGAGATGTCTGGAACCAGTCTCTGTCGCATTAATTATGCCCCTTCCGACACACAAAGAAGTCTCATTCACTTCAAACAATGTGTCCTGTTTAAAATGGAAGCATTTTGAAAGTTATCCGAATATAACTTCCTAGCTGTTTCCGACTACGTTCGGAACCGTGATTTTAAAAAAGCGCATAAATGGATACCTTTCATGATATTTAGAGTCACTTAGATTAGAATACATGTATAAAAAATTGTTTTAAGAACATTTAAAAGAAAAAATAATTATTTAAATACAATATATTTCGGCAAAAAATTCACTTAGAATGACCTTTTTTTTCACAAAAAATACTCTCTTTTTATAAAAAATGCTTCTATAATAATATTTTGCTTATATAAAGTAAAGACCTCCAGAGAGTCTGAACTATGTGATTTTTGAAAGTTCACATTATTTTCAGAGTTACAACCCATTGAAATATAATTATTGGCGTTTTTTTCTTAAAATTTCTCCCCTCTGTTGTCGTAAAACATGGATAAACCCACTTCTAAGTTATATATTTCAAAAATTCTAGTGGAGCCTCTATACAGAGGTCTGAGCTATATACAGGCAAAATATTATAATAATTGAAGCATTTTTCACAAAAGGAGAATATTTTGAAAATGGGTTTGTTCATTTTTTGTCAAAATATTGTACTTAAATAATTTTTTATTGTAATACTATTCTTAAGACAGTTTTATATACATTTTCTAATCTGAGTGACACTAAATATCATAAATATTATCCATTTATACGCTTTTGCAAAATCAAGGTTCCGAACCTAGTCCGATATTTTAAAGTCATGCTTGTAATACTGTTGCAGTCTTCTCTGATTGAATCGTACGCTTTACATTTTTGTTTTTCGTTTCTTTTTGCAATTTTTCATGCCTTTATTTTTGTGATTTAATTAAGAACATTATATTTGTCATATTTTTTGTTATAAATGCTGAGTTTAATACCGTACTTGTTATCGTCGTCTCTCTCGATCGTTGTTTATTAACGTCGCACTATAAAGCAACGTGAGGACAGTGTCGACGCACCTCGGAATTTGAACCACGGTCAAATGACGAGAATGACATCTCACCTGGCACTCCCTCTCTGAATTTCCACATCACGCCAACTAGAGTACTTGAAGCCTCAACAGATTTAACGTGTATCAACCTCTCTACACAACAAGTCTTCAGTAGCACTGGAGCTCATGACACCCCGGCCACGAGCTCGTAACTATAATCTCTAGGGTACTGCGGCTACTGAGCATACCCTGGGAATGCGCAACTTTATACTTGGGGGTACACCAAAGTGGGATCGCGATCACTTACGAAAGTTCATCTATCAAATGAGGTTCTCTCATTAGTCGCTGTTTCTAGGGCCCTCAACAAAAAAATACATCGTCCTTAAAGCACACACTTTGAGGAAGGATAGCTTTGAACACATAAGCTCTAATTCAAAACATAAATTTGTATTTTATTTTTAATTGTATGAATATTTAAAAAAATAAATAATGTTTCGTTTAAGGGAAAACATTATCAAAAATTTTTCAGATTGCTGATCTGTAAAGTATTTATATTAGTAAAAGAAAAATACTTTAAGTGGAAAGCTAACCACCAATATTCAATAAAAAAAAGTACTCAAAATTGTTGACCTTGGTGATTAAAATATTTTCATATATATTATGTGTCTTCAAGAGTGGAACAAATAAAAAAAATATATGTCTCATTTATTTTTTTATAAAATTACTAAAATTAATCCCCATTATCACAATATCGAATGTAGCATTATGTAATAAAATTTCAAACTGTTATTTATGTGAATATAATATTTTCAAATTTTTAGTTGATCATCTCATTATGTATCCACACAGTCTTCAAAAAATAGTCAGCACAGTCATTTTCATCGTAGAACAACATTGAAATCAATCTCTCTGACTTGAAGGGAACAAAATTATGTCATTAAGGTATCCGACTACGTTCGGAACCGTGATTTTAAAAAGGCGCATAAATGGATAATTTTCATAATATTTAGTGTCATTTAGATTAGAATACATGTATAAAATTGTTTTAAGGACATTTTGGCAAAAAAAAAAAAAAATTATTTGAATACAATATTTTGACAAAAAATTAACATAGAATGACCCCTTTTCAAAATGTTCTCCTTCTGGGAAAAATGCTTCTATTATAACAGTATTTTGCCTGTATATAGCCGAGACCTCTCTACAGAGGCTCAACTAGGATTTTTGAAAAATTCACATAACTTTCAGAGTTACAACCATTTGAAATAATTATCGGCGTTTTTTTCTTAAAATTTCTCCCCTCTGTTGTCGTAGTAAAACATGGATATAAACCCACTTCTAAGTTATATACTTCAAACACACACACATTCTAGTTGAGCCTCTGTACAGAGGTCTGAGCTATATACAGGCAAAATATTATTATATAATAGAAGCATTTTTCACAAAAGGAGAATATTTTGAAAAGGGGTCATTCTATGTTAATTTTTTGTCAAAATATTGTACTTAAATATTTTTTTATTGTAATACTACTCTTGAAACAATTTTATATACATTTTCTAATCTAAGTGACACTCAATATCATAAATATTATCCACTTATACGCTTTTGAAAAATCACGGTTCCGAACGTAGTCGGTTACCTTAATGAGAACGAATGAATTAACTAACATAGTTGAATTCTATAAAAGAATTTTTTCTTACGGAATTATATAATTTTTTGTTGTAGAAATTACGTTATGAATGATCCCCAGATCTTTTATTTCAGATTTCTTTTGAATCTTATCATTAGTTCTGGAGATATTCGAAAAAAATTACTAGGAACCAGCGTGATGGTTGGATTGATAATTAAGACTTAAGTACTAGTATACGGCCCCTGAAGCATCAGATTTAAGAAGGAATATTTCCTGATTTTTTGAAGAGAATTGCATGAGAAATCTTGGATTCAAGGTTTTACCACAACAGAAATCTATGTATATATATATATAAAATTTTACATTACAAATCACATTTTTATTGTAACTGTATTTGATTATTTATATTTTTCAAAACAATATTACCTTTAATCGATTATTTTATGCTTTTAGAATTGGGAAAAATTACGTATCATTAGGACTAAGAAGATTTGAAAAATGTCCAACGGAACTTTTTTCTTATCAAAAATTTTATAAATTCACGTAATAAAGGATCTTTTATTTTTTAAGCTTCAAAAATTTACGAATAGAATTTTATGAAAAGATTTAAAATAATTTTAAAGTACGAGACAAAAAAAAATGGATCCCATAATGGAAAAACTCTGATTTAAAACTTACTGAACTTTGATCAAAAAGTTAATTAATCCCTAAACAAAATTAGCTCACTTAAGTCCATTAACACTGATATCAGTTTTGTGCCTAACTCTAAAGAGACTTTCAGAAAGGATTCCTGATGAGAGTTACAGGGGAAACCATTTTGGGGCAACTGCACTGTATTTTTATTATATCATATATTTGCATCCTTTTTGTTTAATAATGTTACGTTGATCGGGGTTCGAGGATTTTATGCAAATCAGTCGCAAAGAACAAGACAATTCTTCAAGAGCGATGCAAATTTATTATCGAAAAAAAATCCTTGAAATACAGGATTCAACAGCAATATCCACAGAATAAATCTCAGAAGGTCTTCACACCTTCAACAGTACTCAGACACAACATCAGTGTCTAAAATACAAGTATGTGAAAGATTATTCACAGTCTCCACTAGTCTTACTCAACAGTCGAGCTAATCGCTAGTCGACTCTTTGGGGTCAAGGCAAGGCTACTCTAATCTCCAGTCAAAACAATACTAACTCAGCTTCGGTAAGCGTCTTTCGATTTATATGCCTCGCGGATCCTTCGAGAAGGAACCACTAATTTCCATGAGAATTCATAGGGTCCCGAACTCGCTAAAAATGGTCTCCAACATGGTGGCCAAAAGTGATGCCAACTTTCCGCCAAGATTTCGCCAAGCTTCCGTTGAATCGCAATTGTAATGTAAGGAACGGCGTTGCTTGCAAATATTATAATTTTTAATATAAAATAAATGCAACATAGAATAATATAAACGTATTACACACCCAAATATAAATTATTTACTTTTTTTTTCTTAAAATTCGCAACAATAACGTTCCTGTGACAATAACGTGAAAAAATGAAGGTTGAAAAATAGTAAACAATGAAATCACTAAATTGTTTTCATCCATGTACTTATCAATACACTTAAAATGTTTTTAAAAATTAAATAACATTCAGAAACTTACAAGTTCTCCTTCACTTTTCTATCAAATGCAAGATTTCCCAAGCAAGCTATTCTAAAAAAAAATAACATTATATTACGCCGTACGACAGTACGCAATTGCACCGTAAAGGCAAGAAGCTGAGTTTTCGCAAATAACGCAACTCTGACGTTATTTGTCTAGAATTTTCCAAGATCTGACGAATATCGACATTAATTCATTCCCTGCATGATAGAATGTACTCTCTGTGGGGTTCCAACCTTGGAATAATTAGTTGTTACGCTTACAGGAAACCGTAGGGATTCGGCCTACCTAATCAAATTCTTTTGCGCAGTGTAATTAAATTTGTTAGGTTATAAATGTTAAAGTTCGTTGGCTTAGAAACCAGAGAAACTCGAGCTGAATTAATTTAGAAAGAAAATTAAAAATACACTTGAATTTAAAAAAATAGATAGAAAGAGCAATCTTTTTCTATTTGTGTTGTTTATATTCATTTTATTTTTTTTATTTCTTATAATAGTTGGAAAACATAATTGTTTTTAAATTTCACAAAAACAACTTGAAAAGAAATGGAATGCAGTGGGATTTTGATCATTTTTTTTATAAAAAATGTACATAAAAAAAATTTCCAAGTGAACCTGTTATTTCAAAAAGATTTCACTAAATCTTCTGAAACTATTTATTTGAATACAATGCTGGTTTACAGAAATTTACCGTATTTGCAATTTCTCTTCCTGTATAGCTTGATTTTCATTTATTTTTCACAACTCGGCTAAATAAGAATGTTGTTTTGGAGTGTAAAAAAAAAATATTAGATACCGTATATAGATTGCAATTGCACGCACAGACACAAACTTTTTTTCCAAATGCAAAACATTTTACACATAATTTTTTTTTAAAGTTTTATTGCTGAGTTGATGTGGGAATATCTCAAGGAAAAGAAATTTAACCTGTAGACTTAATTTTATGTTTGGTGTTTTTGACAACAGTCAGAATTTTTTGGCAGTTGAAAAGATGCAAGTGTGAAAATAAAGACTAAAAACAAAACTGAACTTGAACTATTAACAAACACACTACAATTTTTTATTTATACAAATGCGTTCTGAAATTCATATTAAATGATTTTTTATAAATGAGTATTTTATAATATATATTTATATGCTAAAAAACAAATAGAGAGTAAAAATTAAAAAAAAATCAAATTAGGAATGAATTCACTTTGTCTATCAAAGGTACTACCACTTAATTTTCTGTTGTTATAGATTCCAATCGAAAAATACGCTTAATACTATTTTTGAAAAACAATTTTAATATTGAAAGAAAAAAGTGAACTATAATGTAAACTTGTTCTATAATATCATAAAACATTTGGTGTTTAACTTATGCTTTATATTTTGAATCTTTTTTCGTAATAAAACTTAACATATATTCTAAAAGTAAACAAACAGCTCTAAGACAAGTAAAACTTATTCAAATAAGTTTTTTGCATTAAAATTGTGACTACTTTGAATTTATATAATGATTTTATTCATTTAAAGTTTATAAAAATGCTGTTAACATTCTAAAATATAACAGTTTTCGCAACACCGGAGATTTGAATTCAGATTAATCTGCTGGAAATGGAAAAGAATTGTCGAAAAAAAGTTGAATAAATTGAATCTTCGGGAATGTTGAGTAGCAGATAAATTTCCCTAGCAGTGGTGCGGATGAGTGAGTGAATATTAACGTCGCCCTGTTCAGCTACATGAGGGCTTTTGGCGACGGGCCTCGTAATTTTGAACCATGGTCAAGTGACGAGGACTACACCTGAGCTGGCACCTCCTTCCCTAACTACCACACCAACACAGGAGGACGTTTGAGCTCTCGACAGATTTAAAGTGTATCGCTTCCCTACACGGCGGGTCTTTAGTGGTACTAGGCTCGAACACATGACATGCCAGCCACGATCGGAT
>BMAV01001401.1:568424-579892 GCA_019973955.1 Trichonephila inaurata madagascariensis | reverse complement strand
CTCGGTCCGTCTTCTGGCGCATTAACCCAACTATCAAAAAAAACCACCCGCTCCGAAACCCCGCCCCCGGTCCAAAAACCCCCCCCCCCCCCCCTAGCAGTGATTGCCACGGACTACTTTTATGGGGAACAGTTTTATTTTAAAAACACATATGAAAGAATGAATGTGTGTAACCTTTATGCAAAAAAATGAAAAATCTGTTGGTTTGTGGAGAAAGCGGGTAGAATTCCCTTCCCACATATATACTCCACTGATCCCTGGATATATAAAGTAGATTTTTTAAAATTTGGTGGCGCATTTTTCATTAAATAAGCCCAGATTTATTTTTGAATAATAATTAAAGGGAAAATACGGAAATCTTTCTATTGCTTGCATCCAATATTTTTATTTTTAGTTATGTAGCACTGTGACGCAACGAGGGATATTGGCGACAGATCTAAAATGACACCTGAGCTGGCACCATCTTTCCAAACTTCTACTCGACACAAACGAGAGGATTTTGAGTCTCTACAGTTTAAAAGTGCATCAGGTCCTCTACAACAGTGCTTCCCAACCTTTTTATCACCACGGACCGGTCAACGTTGGATAATTTTACCGTGGCCCACTGAAGGGGAGGACGTTGATTGTTCATATTTTATTTTGTTTCGCTTTTAATAATTTTTTTTAATTGTATTTAAACATGCCTTCAAAATAAAATATAGCTACACCAAAAATGAATATAAAGTGATTTTCACAAAAAGCAGCCCAAGCCCAAGAAAAATATGTCGCAGTAAATAAAAAGGAAATAATTTAATGTTTCTTGTGCGGACCGGTAGTATTTGATCCACGGACCGGGGGTTGGAGACCACTGCTCTACACGATAGGTCTTCAGTCAACTTATGACATTCCGGCGAAGAATTTGTGACCATAACGACTAGGCTACCACCAGTGGAATAACGTACACCCCCCACATCGCGGAAAGTGGCAGGATTTTAGGGGGCTTAAGGCCTGAATGATGCCAAATACGGCTTGGAGCCCAAAACCTGACTTAATATTCTCCACTACGCCACTGGCTACCACCATAGCAACCACTGACTTGACTGACTGACTGAATATTAACGCTGCACTGTTCAGCTGCACAGGGGCTTTTGGCGACGGACCACGTAATTTTGAACTATGGTCAAGTGACGTGGATGACACCTGAGCTGGCACCCCCTCTCCTAACTACCACACCACACCAACGGGAGGACGTTTCAGCTCTCGACAGATTTAACGTGCATCGCTGCCCTACACGGAGGGTCTTTAGTGGTACTGGGCTCGAACTCGTGACAAGGCAAGCCACGGTCCGATACTTATACCACTCGGCTACCACGGCTGTAGCAATCACTGAAAGAACACTTTGTAATTCGTAAAAAAGTTATTCGTTTTGCTTCTTTAGGCTATTAAAAATAGGGCTTTTAGGAATATTTTCAAATTTAAATAACATTAAATATAAACTTCTAAGTCTCTATTTTAATTTTAGTCAACTAAAAATAGGATTCATTTT
Source organism: Trichonephila inaurata madagascariensis (assembly GCA_019973955.1). Taxonomy (NCBI): domain Eukaryota; kingdom Metazoa; phylum Arthropoda; class Arachnida; order Araneae; family Nephilidae; genus Trichonephila; species Trichonephila inaurata. The sequence goes on along the minus strand of BMAV01001401.1, from coordinate 578,367 downwards.
AAAAAAATGTTTCCAATATTAAATTTAGGTACATTATATATGATTCGCGAAATGGAACTTTTAGAATGAAAATGAGAAAATTTCCTCCGGACAAATCCCTGACGGATGAAGGAAATCCGAACAAGTTAAGAACGCAATCAATCTTACGGTTCCGTTATCGGGTCATTGTTCTCGCGATCTTTGAATGCGTGCTTAAATAATCCATCAGGCATTTGAGAATAGAGATGACAAGTAATATGCGACTTTTAATTAAATCATGACAGATTTAAAAATAATTACAGAAATTTGACTTTTTTCTTCATCGTCTGTTGAATTTGGCATTGAAATTTGGCCACCAACAGTTAAGATCGCGTGTTTCAAGGCCGATGACATTTGAGTTGAGTCATGAGTTCATATCCAGATTTGATTTGACCGTTTGATAGTTGTAAAGGATGATGGAATTTGTTATACATGTTCGAATCCTTATTGTTACGATTTTTTTGTCAAATAATGTAAGTAATTTGTATTTGGATGTGTAATGCCTTTATCTTACTCTAAATTAGATTTAATTTACGTCAAAATTTTAATATTCACAAGCAAACGCCGTCCCTTGCGTTATAATGGTGATTCGATGGGAACTTGGCGAAATCTTGGCGATAGAGCCAAGTTGGCGTTATTTTTGGTGACCAATTTGGCGACTGGGTGGCCATGTTGGCGAGTTCGGGAACCTCTGGATTCTTCTAGAAATTAATTGAGAAATCTACCAATTTCACGATCTATGACGCAAGCGTGTTTTTCTTGAATTGCCCGCGAGGTATATAATTAGAGAAAGAACTCACCGAAAGTCAGTCAGTCTGGTTTTGACTAGAGATCAGTTAGTATTGCTTTGACTATTGAAGCGTTCATGATTACTTCGGCTGTTGAACGATTACGCACGGTTATAGGCTCGACACTTCTTGCAGCGTTTTTACTGCAGAAGCTTTCGCCATTTGCCGTGCACTTCATTTAATCGACTCCAATATGCCCCGTAAATACTGCATCTATACTGACAGCATGAGTGTCCTAGAAGCACTTGAAAACTACAACGATCGGTGTCCTCCAGTGGTATGTAATATACTCGACATAACGAGTCGATTGTACAGCAAGGGTTGCGATATAGTATTTTGCTGGCTACCAAGCCACGTAGGTATTATTGGAATCGAGCAAGCGGATAGTGCGACTCGGTCGGCAACGACCTATCTACCGCTAGCAGTACCGCTTTCGGACATGAAGAAAATCATCCTGCATCATATTTTAACAACATGGCAAGAATCATGGAGTCAGCAGTTAGATAACAAACTTCACTCTGTGAAATCTGTTGTAGGAGCATGGCCTGTGATACCAATGCGAAGGACTGGTGTCAAACTGACTCGTCTTCGCATTGGTCATACTCGCTTCACACACAGGCATTTGTTGTTTGGAGAAAACGCTCCTGAATGTCCTTCATGCAAGGTCTCTTACACTGTGCGTCACATTTTAATTGATTGTCCAGTTTTTAACCATCATCGCATCACCTTTTTTCACACATCTATTTTAACCTTATCTGACTTGGTGGGAGAAACACCACACCAAAATTTATTTGCCTTCCTTTTAAAAATTGGATTTTTATATTTTATTTGAATTGTACTTTTAAGTAGTCTTTTAATAATATATATGCGTGCATGCATATATACAGATGCATGTGTGCATGTATTTTTATGTATTTATTTATCTAATTATTATTATTATTATTATTATTATTCTCTCTTTTTTAAAAAAAATAAGAAAAAGAAGAAAGTCTTTTATATTTTTAATGAGTGTTTGGCGCAGCTTGGCCGAAGTTGGCCTTTGCGCCATTAAAATCCAAATTCACTCACACTCACTCACTAGGCTGTTGAACGAGTGATTGATTGAGAATAATCTTTTATATTCGTGTATTTTAGACACCTATAATTGTGTCTGAGTTCTGTTGAAGGTATGAAAACCTTCCGAGATTTATTTTGTGAATATTGCTGCTGAATCATGTATTTGAAGAATTGGATTTTATACAATAAATTTTCATCACTCTTAAGGAACTGTCTTGTTCTTTGCGACTGATCTGCATAAAATCCTCGAACTCCCGATCAACGTAACATTATTGTAATGTGGTGCAGAAATCGGGAGAATTCGGCATCCGATCAGGCGACATCATGTAAAAAGTTTCAAAATTATGAGCTAAGTTTCAAAATCATGATGCATAACTGACAAGAACGTGTTAAGGCATGGGTCAATTAAGCATGGGCCAAGAGCCTCTGCTTCTGAAGGAGTCTCGTCTCGTTTTCGACTTGGCCTTAGTAAGATCATGATCCGAGTAATTTTAACTGTCAAATATTATTCCTGGACATATTCTCCGAATAACTGAGATTTTCGAACTACGCGCCACCTGGCAGCAGTGACAATGAATAAATGAGAGTTACATTTACGTCATACTATAAAGCTTCACGTGGGTTAGGGCAGAAGTGCCAAGGCTGCATTATTATGTTATATCCATTGTCCATGTCTAGGCCTGGGCCTAATATCATGCACCATCATTTAGTCGAAAGGTGGCAGTCGGTTGAGTCTGGGCTTAAGTTTGTGAATCACGCCCATTTATCTGTCACAGGTTATCGTTTGAAAGAGTGTTTAACAAAATATGCTATATACTGTTTACTTAAAAAAACTCGCACCTGGGGCTTACTTTTGCATAGGGCCCAGGACCTCAATAAATCTTAAGGCCTCACTAGTTACTGATGGTAGTCCTCATACCCCTTTGGGGTAGTGATTTCCAAAAGCTTTTGATCACGTAAACCTAAAACTTAAATAATTATAAATTGCACCCCATATTAAATGTTTTTACATGTGTGTATAGTCAAAAATCATATTGATTTATTCTAATCCAGGGGTGACGAACCCGTATAGATCAACGCGCCATTTTTACTAAAAAAATGTTTAATGAGATATAGACGTGCTGTCAAATAATCTTGACAAGATTATTGGGAAAATAATAAAACTAAATACTAATAACTCAAAACTCTCTACTTACTACGAAAAAAGACATTTTGTGCACTGTATAGAAGTAGATGTTTCAGTTATACGTTGAACTCAAATTATATAAAGTAACAGTGTATAACTTCTGTGTTACAGATTATATGACAAATAAATTATATTAGGATTGTGTAAATTGTTATACTTTTAGCAGAATGCGTGCTGAATTGGAGTCATCTGCCAAATGGTTTCTAAGCGATGGTAATGTAATTCATCTCTGAAAATTATTCAACGAAATTGACTATGCTATGCGTTGACAAACTTTGCATCATTAGCAATTTTAGTCTACAATATAACTAGGCAAGACAATGACAAAAGAGTGTGACCCCCACCGCCCCACACTCCACGACCGATCACTCGCGTTTGTTCGCAATACTTCATAGTGAACCTTGTTATTTTGAACTAAAATGTAAACCAATTTTGATTAATGGCGTGCCCAAAATATTGTGTCATGTTCCATTAATGGCACGCGTGCCATTGATTCGCCCTCCCAGTTCTAAGCAATATACATATACTTAAGAAAATTACATTTCGTTTTTGTATTTAATGTGAGATCAATATGTGGTAGCTTCTTTTTGAACGTTCAGAGGTATTCCTCCTACCCCAAAGGCTTAGCTTCCCATGTATTAATAAAATCATGCGCCTTAAAACCAGTGTACTTATGATGCCGAATAATTCAAATTTTTGTAAAACCAGAACACAGCGACCACGTATAGAACCTCATAGTCACGAGATACTTGATCAAACACTTGCAATTGATCCTGAACCTACTTATGCGAACCCCCAAGTATAAGTTTACGTAACTCTTGGGTTACGCGTACTCCCTTCTGGAAACCACTGCTCTAGATCCGTAATTCTAGAATCTTACAATGAAGACCAAACCAGTTCTCGCTTGTTTCTTTTGTTTTGCTTATGCACAAGATTCATAATTTAATGTAGAAAGAAAGGAATGACTTGAAAGGAGACAATGTGCCTTTCTGCGGCGTCTTTCGAAAATTTCAAGCATATTGCCCCCAAAGGCCCACAAACAGAACAACTACAACGCAACCTATCCTATGACATTGAAGAACGCACAAATTGACCATTTAAACAAATAGTTTTCTTTTTATCTTTAAAAATGTCCATTGACAGATAGTTTAATTTTTTTTGTTCGAATCTAAGTCAACCTCTGAGTCATGTTTAATATTGTGGATAGCGAAGTATTTAATTTCGACTTTACAAGATATAACCCCATCATCCAAAGTCCATTGTGTATAGTTTTCGATATAAATCATAAATTAAGCAAACACAATCTATATAAGTGTCATGCAACAATTTCTAAGAAGTGGTGTGAAATGTTCTCTAATTATTCGGTGAACACCTGTCAGTCTCACTAAAAACGATTAGGATTTCTGAAAGCATCATTAACAGTTTGCGTGACATCTCATCCTGAAAAATAAGGAAGCTATAGTTCGCGTCTCGTCAAATTTTTACCTTCTCAATCCCAAATCAATGTCAAGTGTCCTTGCTCAATTTTCAAAGCCGATGACATACGCTTGAATTTCTTTAGAGTATTTTAGATAAAAGAAAAAAGATGCTTTCTGATTCTTTGATATATGAGCGGTTTTTGTCATCCAAATACATTGTACGTATCGACAATGAAACATGGATCCATTTAATTTCATAAATAGGTTCTTACTTTTATGCAAAAAAAATGCAATGAATCAGAAATCTACACTTAATATATGGTTTCTCTTAAATTTGAAAAAAATTTCTTATAGAAAAAATTACAGAACATTTTTAAAAAAGATAATTTTTTTTAAAAAATAACTCAATGCTCAATAATTAAGAATATAAGGCGAATTCTTTTATCGATTCATTCATAAAAAAATAAATAAAATCCGCGTTACTTACATTTTTATTTATTTTGTAGGGTTATTTTTTGTTGTTATTTTACGTTAAGAGTAAAACAATGTGGCGGGGGATGGGGGGAGGGAGATATCTATAGTAATCATCAATGGAATTCATTCGTGTGACGTTATGGTCACATGACAGATGTAAAAACGGGTATCTAGATAATCAGTTCATAATTTTCACACAAACACATCACGCAGCTTTTTCTTCTTATTCATTAACTTTCAATAAAAAACTATATTTGTTAGCAATACTAACACATGTAAGTATAAAAAAGTACCTGCAGAGTATATAAAAAAAATGTATACATATATACATTGTTTTGTGAAAATTTTGGGTGAGATTTTATTTCAAATCAACTCCTGATTATTAAAATTAGAATTGCATATGGAACTCTTACAAGTACAGTTAGTTGGAAGATTTAGCACAAAAGACATTTGTTTTCATGAGACTAGTAATAATTCAAATTATTAAACTGTGTTTCTGCTTATATTCCTATAATAGTTCATATATTTTTTTTAATTTTTAAAGAAACCCTTTCATGACTAAGGGAAATATTTCCCCCTATTTTAAAACTGGTGAATTACAACCTTATTTGCATTTTTTATTCGGAATGCCAAGTAATTTTGTCAGTATTTTATTAACGTTGACTAAAGCAGCGCGAGGGCTTCTAGCGACATACCTCGTGATTTTGACCCTCGGTCAAGTCAAACTCCACTCTCCTAAATTCTATATCACGTGAGAACTTTGAGCCTCGACAGATTTAACGTGCACCAGCCCTCTACACGGGAGGTCTTTAGCGGCACAAAGGCTCGGACTCATAATCCACCGGCCATGAGCCCATGACCATGACCACTAAGTTCAGAAATCAAAACAGAACGTATGCTACAAGCAATTACTAAACGGGGACGTATAAAAAAAGAAAAGAAAAGAAAAGAAATGAAAAGAAAAGAAAAAGGACTTCAAAATCAATTGGAGCCGATGATAAAACATTCGAAAGCTGTATTTTTTTTATTACTTATTTCAATTTATTGTGTTATGTAATAATATACATATTACTGTGTTTTCTAACATATTTTTAGTCGTTCAGTAAACGTAATTTTGTGCTGTGCTGTAATTTTGCTTGTGCTTTTGAACAAATGAAAATAAAAGTCTGATAAAACTATCCATTGATCCAAATCGAATTGACAGATTGATCCAAAACAAGTAATAAAAAAAAATTTAATCAATTCCTACTTCGTTAGAAAGATGTACTGGCGTCACCTGTGGCAGCCAATTGTCACTTCGACAGAAATAATACAGAGTAAATTTAAAATTAAAAAAATAAAATTTAATTAACGAATTAATATTTGAAAAAACGCCAGCTGGGGGGCGTGGTTAGCTTGTCGCTGGCCTTCTGCACCGAAGGTTGCGGATTTGACCCGGCCCCAGTCGGAGGATTTTCATGTTACAGAAAATCGACAGCGGCCATGTCGTATGATTATACGGCATGTAAAAGATCTCTAGAGTGTCTATTTGGCTTGAGTGCTCTCGGCAAAATTAAATCCTTGTACAGGTTCGCATCGTTAGAGCTCAGGTTGTGACGGCTCATGCGTCCTTTCTGTAACATAACCTCTGGGTTCTTTGACGGCCAAGATTAATGGCAAATATTTTCCAACCCAAATCCAAGAAGTGAAATGAAAGTATAGATGCAAATAAGATAGCCTTTAAAAGGACAGAAGTTTTAGTAAGCGGGATGGCAATTTAGAGAAAGTTCTGTTAGGAAAAGGTAGAAGGGTAAATTGACGGCCTACCAAGGAATCACGGATATCTAGCCATCACTACAATGTGCATACTATTGCACGCGAGCCCAACAGCCTATCTGAAGGTGATTGAACCGTTGCGGAAAATTAAGGTAGGACAGATTATTTGAAATCAGTATTCGTAATATTATTAGGATTGGGAGTAGGCGGATAATATAATTATTTAGATAAGTGATCCAATTGCGCGATCCGATTTAGTTACAGCTACGTGTTTTGGTTTATTCTCACTTAATATAAGTTTGTTCAATATATAAGAAATTTAAGTTAAAATCTTAATAAAGTCATATTAAGAATTCTAAAATGTCTATTCATTTCGAGAACCCCACACCTCTAATTCACACTGACCCGCAAAGATATGATCGACAAAAAACGACCATATCACAAGGTGCCTCCCTCTAAGGAGGAAACTAGGCATCAAATTTACCTACGGCGATTAGTATCAGCCATATGGTGCCGCACTAAAAAGAGATATCATCTTCCAGAGAATATACTAGGTCTGCAATGGTAAAACACCAATCCGCAGCCCATTAGAAATAAAAAAAAATATTTGAAAAAACTGTATTAACATGAACATCATTCACTACAAGCTTAAAGAAACGTATTTGAACTTGAATGGATGAATAGAAAGTATTTTATTAACGACTAAAAATTTGAACAAGATATACATGTAAATATATACAGGGAGAAAGTTAACTAATAGTAGGAATTGGGGGGGGGGACTACACATTTTTATGAATTCATCTTATGATTTTTTAGTGTTTCATCTAAACAAATTAGGCTAATCAGTTCATACTAATAGCAATGTTTTAGTCCAGTAATGGATAAAAAGTAAAAAATTAACTAAATGTTTTTCAATAACGGCCACCGTTTGCCAATGAGAACACACTAATATTCGATATTTTACTGAGGCATTATTCTTTAAAAATGATTATTGACAGTTACGATCGCTTTTTGAAAGCTAAAAAATTAAATGAATTCTTTATTCACAATATTTTTACTAACGTTTTTGAAATATATACTGATAAATGTTTGTTGAATTAAGATATTGTGAACACATGATAGATTATCTACATTTGAAAGTTAAAAACTTCCCTTTAAAGGAAATAATCAAACAAATCATTCAATAGTCTCCAAACAAAACCTTATTTTAATAACAAATATTTATAAGTTAATTGTGCATGGATTTGAAATCGAGTGCTTCTTACAATTTTTCTTTTATATAATCATTATCTTAAGGAAGTTTATAACATAAATATGTCTTGATTGTGTACAATAGAGAGAATAAAAGGATTGATAATAATCTGGATAAATAATTATATTACGAGTTATGATGAATCATTATATAAAAAATGCAATTACAGGAAATTTAAATGTAGATAGAGATTTTGCAACACTGACTCAAATGATTTTCTGCTAAAAAACCAGAATTTAAAAGAAATTTTATATATATAATTTGCAGACACACATACAAGTTGTGAAATTATTTTATAAGAAATAAATTGTGCTTATAAGTATGAAATTAAGTTTGTTATGATCGAATAGTTTTCGTTGTACATTGATGCGTTATAGTGAGTGAGTGAATATTAACGTCGCACTGTTCAGCTACACGAGGGCTTTCGGCGACGGACCACGTAATTTTGAACCATGGTCAAGTGACGTGGACGACACCTGAGCTGGCACCCCCCTCTCCTAACTACCACACCACACCAACGGGAGGACGTTTCAGCTCTCGACAGATTTAACGTGCATCGCTGCCCTACACGGCGGGTCTTTAGTGGTACTGGGCTCGAACTCATGACATGCCTGCCATGGTCCGATACCTTAACCACTGGGCTACCGCAGCCCTCTTGATGCGTTATATAGCTTGTATTAAGGTATCCGACTACGTCTGGAACCGTGACTTTGCAAAAGCGTATAAATGGATAATATTTATGATATTTAGCGTCACTTAGATTAGAAAATGTATATAAAATTGTTTTAAGAATAGTATTACAATAAACAATTATTTAAGTACAATATTTTGACAAAAATGAACATAGAATGACCCATTTTCAAAACATTCTCCTTTTGTGAAAAATGTTTCTATTATAATAATATTTTGTCTGTATATAGCTCAGACCTCTGTACAGAGGCTCAACTAGAATTTTTGAAATATATAATTTAGAAGTGGGGATATCCATGTTTTACGACAACAGAGGGGAGAAATTTTAAGAAAAAAAAACGCCGATAATTAATTCAGTTGGTTGTAACTCTGACAATAATGTGAATTTTTCAAAAATCATAGTTGAGCCTCTGTACAGAGGTCTGAGCTATATACAGGCAAAATATTATTATAATAGAAGCGTTTTTCACAAAAGGAGAACATTTTGAATAATTTTTTTGTCACACAATGTGTTTTTAAAACAATTTTATACATGTATTCTAATCTAAGTGACACTAAATATCATGAATATTATCCATTTATGAGCTTTTTTAAAATAACGGTTCCAAAGTAGTCGGATACCTTAACTGTAGGAATTTCCACAATGAAACTCAAAACTTAACTTTTCTAAAAAGTTTTAAATTATTTTTCTTCAAATTCAATTATTGATTTTTTTATCAAATCTTTAAAGTTATTGTTCTTTGACTTTTTTTGTTAGGATATTTCTATAAAAAATATTTTATATGCATATTTATTACAATAATTTTCTACAAAATTGTTACATGTAATACTTATTTTAATTCAAAATTATAGAGGTAATATTTTTAAAAAAGTATACTCAAACAATACATTTTTGAAGATAAATATTTTTATGCAAACGAATAAGAAATATATATAAAAAAATTCTTTAAATACTTAGCTCTTTTTGTAAATAAATTAGATCGACAGTTATTTCTTCGGAATGGCATGAATTAACTGGATTTCATAAGGTATGTGAAATAAGTTTTAAAGTATTAAAATTTATTTCACACATAGCAAAAGAAAAGAATAAAAAAAATACGCTTAGATTAATATTTCAAAAAATTGGAGTAACGTAGGACAGTCTCGTGATAAATGCAATGACGTGCTCTTTTCAGTGAATTCAAAACTAGAATTAAACTCGAACTTATTCTACTTACAAAATTCAGATACAATAAGCTAATGTCATGGTGGTCACATGACCAATACTAGTCTCTTGCTATCCATTGAATTCAGTGTTGACATTAGA
>BMAV01001401.1:552502-563424 GCA_019973955.1 Trichonephila inaurata madagascariensis | reverse complement strand
CCAATACTAGTCTCTTGCTATCCATTGAATTCAGTGTTGACATTAGAATTGTACTTACTTTTCTGCTTGCAAAGTTTATATAAAATTTCAAATTTGATGATTGATTAAAAATGTTAAAGTATTCAGATTATTCAATATTTTTTCAAAATAAAAAAAATTTATATTGTTCGTGTACTCTTATATCAAGCATGTATTGTTTATCTTTGTAAATTATTATTCAATTCCTATTATTAGCTCTCACACTCTCTATATATTTATCTATTTTCGTGGAATCTTTAATCATTAATAAAATACATTTTAAAACGCTCAATTAAGCTGGAATTTCATATACATGATAATTTTGGATGACAATACAGTAATTAATTATAATTAATGAAAATTAATTGATTAAAAATAAATATTTAAAGAATTATAAATACACAGCCACGTTGGCATAATTTTTGGCGACTTACCGACCATTTTGGTGACTTGTGTCAAAACTTGAAAAGGTTTTTTCTCCCGTTTTAAGCATTCAGTTGTACTGAAATTTTATATACACGATTCTTTTGGATGACAAGACGATATTTTAAAGATAATTAATAGAAATTAATGACCAGTTAATGTTGTGATTCTGTCATATGTATATATATATTTATATTAATTATAACTATTTAATAAAAAATAGTTATAATAAAATTTTTCTTTGTCGATGTATGTAAGACTTGAAAATTCTTTTTATATTACTTGTTATAGGCAAACATGTACTTTTTAAAAGAAAGTTTCTGCAAAAAAGCAATATTTGAAACGGTGAAGTGCCTGTGGACGGATTAACTGGAAACACGTGATTGTGATTGCCACGTAACCATGGCGTCACGTGAATTTATCCCGTTTCAGATTTGATAATAGGGAAAAAGATGTTCAAGTACGAAGATTTTTAAAAAGGTTTTTCAAAATTAAAAAAAAAAAAATGTTTTTTGCGTATTTTTGAATCAAATGTATTTTGTTTATTATTGTTGACAAATATGTACTTTTTAAAAGAAAGTTTCTGTTAAAAGTAAAAGTTGGCAGCAGTGAAGCACATGAACTGATTGGCTGGAAATACGTGATAACATTTATCATGTGACTATGATGTCTCATGAATTTAGCCCATTGTCGTTGGATCAAAGAGTCTGAATCAGATCAGAACTTATTTTCAGACAGAAAGTACTCCAGTTTTCTTTTTTCGCTGTGATGTACATATAGTCTCGTATTATGCGGTGTATTTGATATTTAGAAACATTTCAGAAAGAGTAAATTTTCTCCCGAACATGGGAGAGGGGGAAGAGAAGATTCCACAAGGAGCATATTAAGTTGGGGGAAAAGACATCCCTTATTTTTAAATGAAATTTATTTAACATGCTCCGGATTGTCCGATTTGGGTCAAATATGTACCGTTTTGTTGTATAATTTGTTGCCATTTTAAAGGTAGATTGATAATGTCTCTCTCATAGAAGTATTGGTCCTTATTGGCGAAAAACTCTAGTAATCGTTTTCACAATCTTCTCTTGATCCCAATTTCTTATCACTCAGGAAGTTTTGCAATGGGAGAAAAAGGTGGTAATCGCTTGGTGCCAGGTCCGGACTATATGGTGGATGCATGAAAACTTCCCAACCAAGCTCCCAGAGTTTCTGGCGAGTCACTACATACGTGTGTGGCCTGGTGTTGTCCTGATGGAACACAACACCTGTTGGCCAATTCTGGCCATTTCTGGTCAATCGCTAGCTTCGAACGGTCCAGTTGTTGACAGTAGAGATCTGAATTTAGCATTCGGCCATACGGAAGCAACTCATAATAAATGATTCCTTTTCAGTCCCAACAAATACACAGTAGAACCTTCTTGGCCGTTAGTCCTAATTTGGCCACTAATTGAGCTGCATTACCGCGCTTTGACCACGATCGTTTTCGCTCAATACTGTCGTATGTGACACATTTCTCATCCCCAGTCACCATCCATTTAAGAAATGGGACGATTTCATTCCGTTTGGCCAAGGCTTCACAGATGGAAATTCGATCCATCATGTTTTTGGTGTGGCACCCAAACATCGAGCTTCTTTTTGAATCCAACTTTGCGCAATTGGTTTAAAACTATTTTATGGTCAATCTTTAGCTCCTGGGTGATGCTACGACTACTAACATGCCAGTCAACTTCGATTATTTATGTGATTTTAGCAACATTTTCGATGACGGGCCTGCCTGTGCGAGTACATCTTCAAACAACATCAAAAATGCCTGAACGGAATCGACGAAACCAAAATTGCACGTAATTAGCTGTTACAGAGAGAAGAGAGTATCGGCACCATAAACACCATTCACAATTTCAGCTACCTGGCTTGCATTTTCGCCTTTATCAAAGAAAAAATGTAAAATGTACCGAGAATTTCCTCTTCGTTAACTTCCATTTTTAACACCCTGTAACTCACAACTGAATGGACCAAACAAAAAAGCAAAATAATTTTTTTAGTGTGAACTACCACCTCGATAACGAGAATAAATTTGAAATTGTTTGCTCGATACTTCACGAGATATCGACATTACAGCCATCTACCGAAAAAATAACGGATTTCTTTTTCCCCAACCAAATATTTTACACCAGAAAAAAAGGAACAATTGAGAAGTAAATAAATAGTATATTAAAATAAATTGCGTTTGATTGGACAGAGAACTCAGAATATATTAACGATGAGTGAGAGTTACATTAACCACACATAAAGCAGCACTAAAGGGCTGTTGATGATGGACTATGGAATTTTGAGCTTCGGTCAAGTGAAGAGGACGGCACTTGAGTTGGTACCCCCTCTCCAAACTACCACACTACGCCAACAGGAGAGCATTAAACCTCGATAAATTGAACGTGCATCAATTCCTCTACGAGGTGGGTCTTCGGAAACATTAAAGCTTCAACTCATGACTCAGTGGCCTCGTGACCATAACCACTAGGCTACCGAGGTCACCAGAAAGAGTAGAATAATAAGGTAAGTAGAGTTCTTCAATAGAATAAAGAAGTCAAAACATATGAATGTATGGGGTATTTTTCTGTCCGATTTTTTTAGTTCGATTCCTGTTGCTTAACAGTTCATAAAAAAGCAGCCTCGAAATAATATTCGAAAATAAAATTAAATTTAAGAAAAAAACCATATATTCGAGTGCAAAGTTTCTTCTTTTTATTTTGCATTCCAATAGAAATCACCTGATTATTTTCAGAGGGGAAAAAATAGGTCCCAAAAGAACTAACCACAACAACAAAACTAAATTTATTCATGTGATATTATGTCTAATTTTAGAAATACTTGAATAATACGACGGAGGAAACAGCTCTATAAGATTTCAAATCCATCGAAAAACAGAATATTTATGCAATCAACAAGCATTGTTTTGACGTGTAGATTTCATCCACACACAGGATAGTAAAATTTCTATAAATAGAAAAAAAAACCCTATTCCACTGCGGACATAAGCAAAACCAAAACATCATAGAGGTCAACAACTTGCTTTCCCCAACCCAAATTTTTGCCATTTTTTTTCTCCAGCAATCACCGGATTGTGATATATATCACTTATAAAACCCCACATTCCAGAGTTATGAAATAAGATATCAATTCGGTACATAAATTTCCATCGATAAAAATCCGGATTCTCACCACTGAAAACAATCTCTTTCAGTGGAATGAAAACGTGTATCATCGGGATTATCTAAAAATAAAAATAAAAAAAAGAGGAATTTTCGTGAATGCCAAGAGGTGATATCCGTCGGAGGGTGGTGAAAACACGGCAATTCCATTGTTCTTCCTCGATAACATCGGCTGCCAGATTGCGTTAATCTGGGTCAGTGCGACGATTTGGCTATTGTTGGAGCCAAGTCGAAAAAATCTGCATCCTACCAAGGACGCCATATTGAATACACGAAGATGAGTTAAAAGTCATAGGGGGTGGGGGAAGAATATAATAAAGAATCGTGCTCAAAGATTACAACAATAAAAAAAAGAGGAGGATCTTCAGTCGTAATCGTCCCTGTGTCCACTCAAGCGCCAAAGGACGTCGCCTTTCTTCGCCAAGGACAGAATTTTAGAATGAAATGTGGTATTTGTTTGGCGGGAAATAAAAACTACAACTGATTTTTTTAAATAGGGTGTTAATAAAGAGTAAGTCTTTCTTTTTTCAATTCACGTGAGAGCTTAAAGTCACATAATGTTGTGTTGCAACGTGATCCATCTTTCTGGCTATTCATTACGAAAAATGAAATTAAAAAAATAGTGTTTACGACTGAAGGTTATCTCTGATGCATGAGTTTTTTCTCTGTTTCTCATAACGGTTTTTAAAGTTGCTTTGGGATTTAAATTAGATGTATAGATCTGAATAAATTTAGTGTTGAAAAGCAAAACATAAGGTGAAATTAATCAACAGATAAAAAGAAACATTTAGACAAATGAATATATTCGAATTCTCTTAAGACCACAATGGCATTTTTTTTCTTAGTATTATGCAAACATCTTATTTTAATAAAGTATGAATAGAAGCTTACCATTCAGGACATACTATTCTTTTACTAATTTCTCAGTGTAAAAATGATTATTATTAAATCTTAATAAAATACAAAGGATTGTATATACTTCAGACAAATACTTTTAAGACAACTTTCTTACATAGGTACTATACACATTTAAAAATTTACAAATATCACTACAGTAATGCCCTGAACTTACACGATAGGTGGGACTTTGTGATAACCACATAAGTCGAATTCGTCTAAGTCGGGGTATAATTTCACATATAAATACAAGTAAATTATTTTTAGTTGGAGCCGGAGACGAAAGAAAATAATTCAGAAAAAATAAAACGTGTAGTAAAATCTTAGATAACACAAATGCAAACTCGCAAACCTAAGTTACTTTGGTGTAGTAGGTTTCATAAAATTTAACAAAAAGTAATCTGCCGATTCAAAGATTTTTTTTTCTTTCTCAATATTTCCTCGTAGCATGCTAATAACTTTTTTAATCCTCGTTTTGTTGAAAAAATACGCTCTTCGTAGCAGTCTATGTTTCTAAAATGTGTGTATATATATATATATATATATATGTAACCCTTTTTCAATTAAACTAAGGTCTTCTGTTAAATTCCCAACCGTTATTCGATCTTCTGATTGACCTGGGACTAAAGACTCAAGTTCCTCAATGTCTTGTTCATGCATTCCTATGAGCTCATCCATTGTCAGTTAATGATTGTGGAAATCCAGCACACAGTTCTTGAATGTCACCAATACTCTCTTCTAAATTTATTTGCCTGCAAGATCGGCAACTTCTTCGATCACTTAACTGCTAGCGGGTAGTGAGTAATCGAGTTGTGTGGCCCTCAAACAAAAGACGAATCGACGAGATTTCAAAATCGCGTATCTTCGGGTTCGCGTAAGTCGAGGTATTACTATAGATACATTATAACTTTATAGGTATTAAATTTTTAGTAGATTATAAAAAAGAAAAAAAGAAGAAAAAATGAGGGCAGAGACGAAATCTCTTTAAATGAACAGAAACGAATATAATACTATGAAGTTTTTATGAAAATTATCGATCTTGTCCACGATACTGTATAAATACTGTTGGTGCAAGATTTTTTTTTTCATCACGCTTGAATGATTTAATATAGCATTAGTATATATTTTGTAAAAATAAAGAAATGTGATTATAAAATGAAAAAAACTATTTGCAGCATGTTCAAGTGATTAATATCTTTCACTATCTGCGCATTTTGCAGAAGAAATACATTGACCAAGAATAGAAGGGCTAAAGCAACAGAGAGAGGTAATTAATACACATTAAAACTACATTACTAGGATTAAAAATCTTAAGCATAAGAGTTGTCACGATAGCCTAGTAGTTATGGTCATGAATTCGTTGTCGGCAAAATATGATCAAATCCTAGTGCTACTAAAGATCCGTTGGGCTGATACACGTTAACTGTCCAGGCTCAAAGTCCTCACGTTGTCGCAGCGTAGTAGCATGCAGAGGAGAGTGCCATCTCTGATACCGTCTCGTTATTTGATAGAGGTTCAAAATTTGAGGCCCTTTGTTAAAAGTCTGCATGTTGGTTTATAGGTCGACCTTAATTAGCTCACTCACTTAAACGTTAGAATTCTACTACTTCTAATTATTTTTTAATCCAACCCTTAAGAAAAAAAGGCACATAAATTCTTATTTTTATACGATGGATACGTGTTTCGGAATTTGATTTTAAGTTAACATCACACTCTAAACCAGGGATCGGCAACCTACGGCACGTGTGCCACATGTGGAACGCGAAGAAATTCTCGGAGGCACTCTGCACTACTCTATACATTTGTCAATTTTTGAGAGGATGGAAGTTAATGAATTTATAATGAACCTTATTTGACAAACACCTTCAGAATTATGGACATTTACGGAATTGTGAAAATATCCGAAAGATAACTCCAGAGACATATTTAAAGCTCTTTCGTAAATTACTCACTGTTATTGTTGGAGAGATTTAATCGTTTGAAGAGAGGAAATTGCATGTACTCTGTTTTACGCTTTTAGTTCTACATATCTCTCTCTAACTAAAGTAAAAAAATCTTTCCTCACATAAAAAATATTTCGAGTCCGCAAAGAAATTGTTTAACTGAATGCTCAGAATTGTGTCAAATTGAAAGTAACTGATCTTACCCCTGATTTTGTGATAGGAAAGTAGAGTGGTGAAAGCACAAAGTTCGCACTAAAATTTGTATTTATCTGTTTAACTATAATGAAGGGAAATACATATATTTTATGTTGTCTATTTCTAATTTTATTAAATATGTTTAAAAATACATGATATAAGTACAATTTTTAAAATTTTTGTTGGAGAAATATTTATATTTTATACTGTTTATTTTAATGTTAGGAAATTCATGCCAAATTAATATAGTAGAACGTCGTTTATCCGAATCAATTGGGACCGGACATCGTTCGGATACGCGATTGTTCGGATAACCAAAAACTGAATGCGATCCATGCAGTATATGGAACCCGACACTATACGAATACTGAAAATCATCACATGCGGGAAATGTGCTTGAAGAAAAAGCAAAATAGGTGGAAAATGTCGTAATTTTACCTTTATTGCGGAAAATAATCACTTATTTTTCACTGTACCATTGTACACCTTCGTTTTTTCGCTGCAAGGTCTCTGATTCTCTAAAGCAGCAGTCGGATAAACGACGTTCTACTGTATATATTAAAACTGTAAATCTATATTATTGACTTATATTCTCTAACTCTGCTTGCACTATCGCAGGAATTTAATTTTCAAAGTAGCCCTACTATGTGGCATGTTGAATTGTATGGGTAAATTGGTTTTTCACGCCTCAGCTAAAAGGTTGCCGATCCCTGCTCTAAACCAATACTGGAACTATTGGCAAAAGACCTTGTAATTTTTGAACTTGGTTTAAGTGACAAGGACGACACCAGAACTCACATCTCACTGTCCAAACTTACCCGCCATGCTAACGTGAGGACTTAGAGACTTGATAGATTTAACGAGCATCAGTCTCTGCACAAAGCTGGTCTTCGGTGGCAGCTGGACTCACACTTGTGGCTTGTGTTCAGCTACAAGTTCGTGACCATGACCACTCGATTACAACGGCTGTTCTACATTCTCAGGAAATCCATGTATAAATGCAGTGAGAACCGTTTAATACGAAACTGAGAGTTGACTGAAATATTTGTTCGTGTTAAAAATATCGCGAAAAAAACAAATAAACATATATTTAACAAAATTAAAGTTATTAGATTACATTTTATTTACATAGGTATGTATATATGCATGCATCTAATAAAAATCAATGAAACAAAAACATTCACAAAAACCTAATGGAATGTAATGAAAAATTTAGCAATATCAAAATATTTACACATTTCGGTTTTCGCGCGTCTTCTGTTTTTGATCAACTGGTTTAAAATTGATCCATCTTCATTTATGCCCCCCCCCCCCCGTGTTTGTCGAGATCGTTGTATTATTTCGTGTTAAGCGATATTTCGTCTAAAGCGTTTTCACGTTAAACATATTTTACAGTAGATACTATTAGTTTGATAAATAAAGGGAGTGTGGGGTGCATTCCTCGTTATTTAAAAACATTATTTAATTCAATAAACCGTGTGAAAAGTGATGAAAAATCAACTGTATAAATGTTTATATGTGTATTTTTACATTTATAGATTCGACATTAAGATTGAATTCATACATGTTTCGATTAATATTACTAAAACAAAATCAGAAACGTTTATGTATTACCTCAAGAATGTAAGACTTTAGATACTTGAGATAGTTATTTTTGTTAATTTTCCGTCGATACTTTCTAGTTAATAAGCGGATTTCCTTAAGGCCGGATGAATCCTAATTGCTTACTCACTAGAAAGATTTACTACATCATTATACTTTAAATCTAAAGATTATGGGCCAGCAATGACGTTTTAAAAATATGGACTACTTTCTAAAATATTTACGGCTATTGATCTATCAGAAAAAAAATCTTTTATTTATTTATTTTTTATCTTTATATTTTAAAAGAACTTTATATTAGCCTTGGCACCTCGCTAAACAATTCTTGTTGGAATTTTTGGTGGACGTTGGTATCAACCTTTAAATAATTATTTTACTGACTTTTATAAAATTTAAGGTCTTTAGAAATTAAACTAATAGTTAATTGACGAATTTCGTTCTCATCTTTTTTGCGGAACAATCAACAATCCTAAATCGTGTTAAAGTAAATCGGCCTTGTATAAAAAAAAAAAACGCGGCTAGATTTTGAACTATACTGTTGCAAAACCTCGTGAAAAAGAACTGAGTGTATATTTCTAAAATTCACATATATTTTTTGAACCAAACATCGATGCCTTAAGTGTTATAAGGGCAATGCAAATATTTAGTTCAAATAAATTTTATCATTTGAATTGTAAGAAAATTTTTAATTACTGCTCTTCACCTTTAATATTCATGTACTGTAAAATTCATACAAGCTAACACCAAGCTATTGTAATTGTGTGGCCAACTCTATAACTGCTGTAAATAAAATTATAGCTTCATTTATAATTTTAATAAATTTATTATTTGTCTAAAAATTTGAAGAAATACTTTAAAAAAAACGCGCAATCCACTGCTTTTTTCTTAACTAGAACTAAATCATGAATAGTGAAATAACTCAACCACAGCAAGCGAAGGGCATAAGAAACAACTAATTGACCATTGTTGAGTGATTTAAGATGAATTGACAAATTCAGCACAGTAATAACGACGGCTATAAACACCCTTGCGGAAGATTCACTAACTGTAACGAATTATCGCCGTGGTGATATTTGCGACCAGCACTCTCAATGCGGATAGACAGAAGTGCAATAGCAAGATAAATCACAGATCATAAAAGTAGCAGTTTGACACTAATTGCCTGATCAAGATACGAAAAAGTGCTGAGTGGAAAGATGGGTTTTACGACTTCTTCTGACTAAAAAGGATTGTAATCGCTATGGTCTTATACCTGGATATTTGAGAAAACATTTTTCACTCATTATCACCCCTGTACCGCTTTTCAGCTGTGCAGGGTGATTGAAATTAATATTTGTTTTTGAAAAGGCAGTAAAAAAAGAACCACTGGTCAAACTAACCTGATGTTTTAATAGAATAAACATGAAGAGCAATAGGATCTTGTCTGGGAAAAGAAAGAAAAGTGGTTTAAAAATTAACCAATAGATAACATTGCACTCGTTTTAAAAAGATAAGAAAAAAAAATCTCACCTTAAAAAAAATGTAAATAACCGCCAAGTAAAGGACGTGTTAAATTGTTGCTACGACTTGTTCAAGAAATGTTCTATATTGGAATAACTTTGTTACTTTTCTTAATTTTACTTCTTAAATCAATCAATACAAACATAATTAAATCAACTCAAACAATTATCTTGATTAAATATAATTTTCTTGATTAAATACAATTATCTAATAAACACTGTATGTAATGTCTCTCATTCACTTTCTTGCTACTGTAATATAATCAACTATTAGACAATTATCATGATCATCACTACAAACAACCACACTCAGTCCTCCGTGATAAAAACACTCCCAAGAAACTCTATTCTCGGTACAGCAAACCGCACGCCAGTTCTCACAGAAGAAATTCCATTTCCTTCGGCCCAACAACAGTTCAGCGCTTTGCACTTTTAAAACACCAGGGACTTTTTTCTTCCTTGACCGAACTCTCCGGGGTCAAAAAAACTCTCTTCTCCAAAAAGCACAGTAACTCCTCCGAAATCGCGTCAACATTCCATAATCTCGCCAACAGTAGTCTCAGACACTACGTATATGTTGTCCACGCAAAACAGAACGTTCCACAACAGATTGAAGTGATGACATAAATGGGTTGCGCTATTCATTTCATCAACTCGGCAAAATTCATTATTAGACCACTGTACACAGCATTTTTTTAGATGACCCTACAGTCAAGAATCACAAGGGTTCAGGTTAGGTGATCGTGGTGGCCAAGCTATTGGTTCAAAAATTTGAGGCTCGTCACCAATATCTCCTGTATTGCTTTTAAATGCGACGTTTTAAAAAAATCGATCTACCCATTGCGTAGAGGAGCTGGTGCTCGCGTAAGTCCTTCAAGACTCAAACTTTCTGCGTTTGCGTCGCTTGGATGATGAAAGGGGGGGGGGGAACAAACACAGGAGTTGTTTTCGTCTTATTATGCGATTCAAGTAACAAAGTGCAATAGCATTAGTTAACGGGCTGCCTTGGGCCAGATTAAAAATAGACTGTCCAAAAAACACACATTCACACAAAACACACAAGCTCGATTTCATAATATACAGGATTTCCGTGAAAGTTTCCAAAAGTTATGGCTTACTACGGAATTACCCATCAAAAT
>BMAV01001401.1:528042-545197 GCA_019973955.1 Trichonephila inaurata madagascariensis | reverse complement strand
ATTCGTAATATTATTAGGATTGAGAGTAGGTGGATAATATAATTATTTAAATAAATGATCCAATTGCGCGATCTGTTTTAGCTACGGTTACGTGTTTTGGTTTATTCTCACTTAATATAAGTTTGTTCAATATATAAGAAATTTAAGTTAAACTCTTAATAAAGTCATATTAAGAATTCTAAAATGTCTCTTCATTTTGAGAATCCCACACCTCTAATTCACGCTGACCACCAAAGATATGGTCGCCAAAGATCAACCATATCACAACTCTTCCATAATAACAATTATATATTTACTCAAACATACTAACCAACAACAATTTATTCTCAAAGTGAAAGTCAAAGGAGTAGCACAGAGAAAGCAATGCCTATTAAGCAAATATGCGCAAGTAACTTATTTAATTCAACCTAATCTATCGTTGATTCCTAACCTTAAATCTATTAATTCAAGACAGTGGCCAAACACGTTTTAATCTTTGCATGCGAAAGTCCACTTTATTCAATCTCACCTGCGTAGCGAATATAGCAGCTTCCACCTACTTCTACTATAATTACAAAACTCCGACTTTATATAGTCGAACTAATCTGAATATCATGGTTTCTTCTTGATAGGGATGGCGGTGAATTAAACGCGAATGTCAGCCCAAAGATTCCCCAAGAGGATTAGTTAGAGGACGCGTATAGATTCGTCACAAATTATCTTATTCAAATTTTCAATCGTTAATAAAATACTTTCTATTCATCCAATCAAGTTCAAATACATTTTTTAAACTTGTAGCAGATGACACTTGATGTTAATACAGTTTTTTCAAGGATTAAATCATTAATTAAATTTTATTTTTTAATTTTAAATTTATTCTGCTTTTTTCCGTCGTAGTTACAATTGGCTCTAATAGATGGCGCCAGTACGTTTTTTCTAACAAAGTAGGAATGGAAGTTAAAAACAGTTTTTTTTTTATATTACTTGTTACTATTGAGGAACCCCTGTAAATCACACTCAGCCAAGTATTGGGAGTCAGGGAGAAGGATCCAAAAATTTTTTGTGGTGTGGGGGTCCGCGATGTTTAGGTGATACGTTAAGGGGCTAGGCATTCGAAAGTTTAAGAACCGCTGCATTAAACGATTAAAATTATTCTGGTCATGACCTTATAGAAGCCAAGTCGAGAACAAAACAAGGCTTCTATCGAAGCCGAAGCCCATTTAACCCATGCCTTAAAATACCTAAAACATAAAAAATTTAAATTGTAAGCTATACTCTGTGCCTAAACAACGCTGGAAAACCCAACTAAGTAGAATTAAAGTTGTTGAGCATATAAATGTGCATTGTTTTATTTTGAAGCTTCCTATTTTACACTAAGCTAAATTGAATAAATAAAAAATGAATAGAACATCAATAACAAGTAATATAGTTCAAAATAAATACGTTACAGTCTAATAACCAGAAGTTAAACAAAGTTTAATTAATAAAGGAGAAATATTTAGAAAATCAAATCAAAATATGCGATTCAATAAACGGAAGAAGAGTTAATCGAAAAGCACTTCATAGAAGAATGATTTTCAACTTTTTTTTATTCTTCGACACAGTTACGAAATATGGTTTAAAGTTCTTTGACTCGCAAAAAATTATGTACTAAAAATAGAATAAAATTAATTATAATTTTTATTGTTCTTTTGTTGACATATGCAAAAAAAACCCCACTAAAGCTTCAAAACAAAAACTAACTAAACTTCAATGACGTGAATGGTTGCTAATATTTTCAGTAAAAATTATGATTAATAAAGATTAAAAAAAAATTATTATTTAGCTGGTATCAAGCATATATATTTGTAATTTTAATGTTAATATATATATTTTTACTACATTATGTACTAGTTTATATATAGTAATAATGGATTATTTGTTCAATTACAATGAAAGAAGTTTAATTTTGATTTGTATATCTATTATGCTTGGATCTGTCTCACACATATTTGTGTTATATACATTATGGAAAAATCGTTAAAAGAAAATAATCGAGTAGAAAAGCGAATTTATTAACGTAATTTAACATCAGGAGAATAATTCTTTTGTGCTTGTTTTTTTTTCTATAAGAAAAATTGGAAAGCTTTGGAAAGAATAATAGATATTTTATAACCACGCGATAAAATGAACTGAAATAGTAGTTATTTTAAAAATTGTGCTGAAAGAGTTCTAGAGGGAAAGGTTTAGTGCACTTGCCTATCACTAAGTAATGTACGTGTAAGAAACTAAGGTATTCTTTTGTTAGGAATAGGAAATAAATGAGAAAACACACAGTTTTGAACCTTCTAACGAGGGAAATGAAATGATATCCGGGCTTAGGAAATGGTATAATATATATATATAGTATATATATATATATATATACTAGTCGTTAACTGGCTGCTTAACTGGGAATTTCGTAATGTTGTATGAATAAATACTGTTTTTGCACACACACGCATGCCCTCCCACACACACACTTGTCACGAATTTTGTGTAAATAGTGTAAATAATTTGTATTTGGATGTATAATGCATTTATACTACTCCATGTTATATTTATTTTATGTTGAAATTGTAAAATTCACAAGCAACGCCGTCCTTTACGTTATAATGGCGATTCGATGGGAACTTGGCGAAATCTTGGTGATAGAGCCAAGTTGGCATCATTTTTGACGACTTGGCGACCACATTGGGGAGTTTGGGACCCGATGGATTCTTCTAGAAATTAGTGGTGAAATCCACTAATTTCACGATCTATGACGTAATCGTATCTTTCTCGAATGTTTCACGAGGCCTATACTCGTAAATACGGAGACGGTCGCCGGAACTGAGTTAGTATAGTTTTGACTAGTGATTTATTAGCCTAGACCGTCTAGAGTCGATTAGCTCGGTGCTTTTGAATTACCTTGTACGTACTTGTATTTTAGACACTGGTAGTTGTGTCTGAGAGCTGTAGAAAGTGTGTAAGAGATCTTCTTATATTTATTTTGCGAATTTTGCTGCTGTAAATCCTATATTTCAAGGATTGTTTTCTCGACAATAAATTTTCATCGCTCATAAAGATCTATCTTGTTCTTTGCGACTTATCTGCTTAAAATCCTCGAAGTCCCGATCAACTTAACAATATATATATATGATATCTAAGTCCTAGCATTAAGCATTCGATTGTATTTAAAAACACTCTTATAACTTTCACCTCTTGAATAATAATTTCTAAAATTAAAATAGACTTATCTTTTACACATTCATACCTCCTCTCCTAAAATTGATTTCTGCGAAACCAATTTTTAGTGGATCTCTACTCAACAAAATAAACATGATTGCTAAATTTAAAGTCTAAATCTAATAGTTCAAAAACGAAAAAATTTTGTATCAATAAAATCCGTAGCATCCTTTGACAGTTGATTTCCAAAGGACCCATTTTTAGCGAATATCAATTTAACAAAAGAAACACGCATTCCAGGTTTTATTATTGTAGGTCTAGAAGTTTGGAAATAGTAGTTTTTGTTATCAATGTGCATCCCAGTAACTCCCCGCTTCCCGCATAAGAGTCGATTTCCGTAAGATCCATTCTTAGCGGATCTCTATTCATCAAAAGAAACATGCTTAACAAATTTCAGGTATGTGGGAATAACTATTAAAAAAAAAGGATTTTTTTTCGAAACCTCCCCTTAACCCATCGCAACACCCGCATTGAGTTCTGATGTTTGCAAAGCCCATTTTTATAAGAACTCTTCTTTATGAAAAGAACATGCCTACCAATTTTCATGTCAGTAGGAGTAATACTTTCAAAACAGGAGTGTTTATCTATAACACCCCCTAATACCCCGCAAAGCCCCTTGGTGTTTGATTTTCACAAAACCCCTTTTGTATAGCGGACCTCTACTCCATAAAATAAACGTGTAATTTAATTTAAATTTTAAACTGTACGGCTAATAGTTTAAAAAGAGTAAATATTTATCTATAACGCCCCTTGAGCCCCCGCAACGTCCTTTGGGGGTCTACTTTTGCAAAACATCTCTTGTAGCGGATCTCTACTTCCCAAAAGGAATCTACCTACCAAATTTCAAATCTTTACATCTAATAGTTTAAAAACGGAAAAAATTATCTGTAACTCCCCAAATTCCCCGCAAAATATCAAGCCTGTAGGTTCAATAGTTCCAGAGATAACGTGAAGAGTGAGTCGCTCTCTCTTTTCTCCTTATATATATATATACACACACACACAACTCTTTTTTTACTCGATTTTGAAATAACACGGTACACGAATTTAAAGAATCTTTTTTCTTTTATTGCAGAAATTTTTACTTTTAGGAAGAAAAAAATTGGAGGATTCGTACTCTTTGAATGAGGATGATTTGATCGAATTTATGATAGATCATGATAATATCGAAATTCATAATGACGAAATCGAAAGTGAATTTCAGCTATTAACAGCTTTCAAGGTCTTGAAATTTGTTACACAAGTATATGGAATAACATTTTCTTACTCATGATCCTGACATAGAGCGTGTATTAAAATTTTAATGTAATCTTAAGTTTTGTACAGCAGGATCTTAAGAATTATTTAAGCAACTCGAGAAACCAAAAAAGTGATCTATACTGATGATAATATTTTTTATCCAGTTCGTAATAAACGGGCTCGCTTGTTATCAAGTAGCGATGAATAATTGTTAGTTAGTAGTTTTATTTCCAATTTTAATTTGAATTTTATATGTTATATGTACTTTTACAGACTAAATTTTCACTGTACATTAATTTTTTTTGTATTAAAATGAATAGTTTGTATTTTATAAATATGTAACGTAGATTTTGTTAATTTTTGTAAGATTTATATAGATATATAGAAGAAAATATTTAGAGGCTTTTTATCTTACATTTTTTAAAGTTGTGGAACATATCTCCAAATTTACCATATGTCGCATGAAATTTTTTACATGATTTTTTTTGCACGGTTTTCTAAGGAACGTATCTACCGTGTAAAAAAAGAGCTGTGTGTGTTTATATATATATATATATATATATATATATATATATATACACGAGTATAATACATTATGCGGATTGGTATGATTCAATTGAAATATTTACCATTTTTATTCCTTTATTTTTGGTTTCTTTTTCTGTAATTTTATGAAGAAATTCACATTTTCCTACATAGTAACTTTGAGGGAAAAAAAAGAAAGATATTGATCTTTTAAATCTTGCATTGTCTTAAGTCCGTAGAAGTCAATTATATGCTAGGCTCCTCATCCATCGGATTTGCCTTTTCATGTGATTAGTTCTCATTTAAGAACTAACGAGTTTCTTAATTTTTTTGTTCCAATACTCAGAGTTTATGTCAGTTATTAAGATATATGTATGCATGCAGTATTGTCTCCATTTTTATATAAAAAGTTTGAAAAACCAATTTGTACATCAACCTCCGTGTACATTGGCACCAACATGACCGCGGTTCAAAACTAAAAGTTTGATGATTTGGTGTTCAAACTTTGATAGACTACCAATACTCTAAGAAAATACAGTCTGTATAGAGTTGCCTCTCCTGATTATTGTTTATAAAAATCAATTAAATGATTCAATAATCAATAGATTTTTAACAGTTATTGATGGTATATAAGTATTATTAATATTTATAAATGATAATACCGTCAAGTTTTTATGTATTACTAATTTCATGCTTAATTACTACTGAACAGTTTATATCATTACTAAATATCACGTTCTGGATGCTAAAGCAAAATAAGCAAGACAGGTTTTAAATAGATTTGTCTAAATTTCTTTTAAAGACTTATCAAGAACATTGTTTAATGAAACTTCTATATTTAAGTCATGTAAGAATCTTTTTATAATATAGTCTTCATTCGATTATCAAATCATTAACTTACAATTGAATTGTAACAATAATTTTGGAATATTTCATGTTGCCGATATTTTTAGCAGCTTTCTCATGAGAAAACACTAAAAATACTTTTCTGAACATTTTGAAACTGATTCTTATTAACACTTGGACAAAACTGTATTAAGGATTACACGACACCTGAACTCAGTGGTATACACAAATGTAGAGTTTTGGGCAGTGGCGTAACGACACCCCGCAAGCCCCACATTGCAGGGGGGGGGATACTAGGGAATCCAAAGCTTTTGTTATGATATGGTTTTTGCAATCCTTTGTGTGATCCGGCTCGGGGACCAAAACCTGACTTTGCAGGGGGACCTTAATATGTTCCGTTATGCCAACGGTTTGGAGGTTCAAACCCTTCTCATAGATTAACGGAATTTTAATTTATAGCACAAAGATTGTCTCTGCTCTTTCATCTATGTTTCTTAAAGAAAAATACTAACCCAACCATAGAAGTAATATGTGTTCACCACTGCCTGAACAAGAACTTATCTCAAAACTTCCACACGGAACCACTTGAGGGTTTCGACAACTAATAAGAGCATGCTCTCCATTATTATTCTACCTCAAAATGTTTTTTTTTTATCCATATGAAACGCAAAAGCTCCAAAACTCGCAATCCTGTGTGACGTCAATGGTACTTCTCATTGAAGCTATCTGCATAAATTCTAAGAATCAATACTCGAATATCATTGTTATTTAACATGTGTACAGATATAAATATGAAATAAAAATATAAAAAGAACGGAATCTAACAATAGCTTAAAGTATGCTGCACACTTTTGTTTATCTTTAATCACAAGAAATCTGCCTAATATCGTTGAAATAAGCGTAGAAATAAAAATGTATTAAGGTTATTCACACAGTTATTAACATTTTTCGATCGTATTACATAAGTAAAAAATATTTTACTTATCGTATTACACTTCCTGGTTTCCATAAATGTAGTCTACATTCAGTTGCTATAGCAATATCGTTTATTTTATCTGTTCGAGACGAATTTGTTTTATTCGCATTATTTTACCTTCACCCAGAGATTGAAGATGCATAACTATCTTATACCACTCTAGTCTCAAAATTCTTTTTCTCTCAATTACAGAAATAAATAAGACCCAGGTTAGGAATTCTGGTTTTTATTTTTATTTCTGATATTTGCATTGTCTCTTTCTAGGATTTATTCTGCTATTTTATTAGAAAGGTAGATTGCTTTTATTGACTTTTAGACTAAGTATCAGGTCATTTGAATTAGCTATAAAATGGTCTGCTGGAGAAGGATATTGCAATTTTTGAGCTAAGGTATAAGGACAAATATTCGATTTTATCTGATGCGCGGCTCTCCCATACCCCTCCCCCCTTTTAAGATGTCATATAGTTCATTCGAGACCTGTCTTTCCTTAATTTTGAATAACCTGGTTCAAATTCAGAACACATTTTCATAAAAATAATTTTATTTTTATTTTCATATGAATGAGTGACGTGTTGTAACAAATATGCACCTGTTTATTATAAATTATTCTTAAAATGTATAAATATTCCAAAAATATGCAGTTTTTCCCTTAACACTTAAAATGTAATTCTCATTTAGTATTGTAGTGTAGAAGAAGAAATATGACAAATACTTCATACCAGAAAAATAGACTAATTCACACACACATACATATCAGAAACATTAAACACACTATTCTCTGAGAAACAACTAAGTCACATATAATATTATTCTTCAAGCATTTCTTTTTCCACGGCCCACGGCTTCAAAATACGGGGTACCTTACCAAAAAACGGTATTACCTTCTCATCATAATTAATAAGAAAAAAAAGAGAATAATTAATTGAAAGTTCCATAAAATTTAAAAGATGCTATCAAAATTATTAACAACAGCTCAGAGCCGTTCTAAAAAAGCTTCTCACCTGTAGCTGAGGACATACTACCAGTGACAGAGCGAGAAACAATTTAATTGGCAAGTATAGAACATATTTAATAAGGCACCATCCAGCATTTCTTTTTATCACAAAAACTTCCCAATAATGGATCCTTTTCCTTAATGCTACATGAAGACAGACTTACTGTGTGCATAACATTCGCATACACGCACATGCATTCATTAGATACATACAGACTAAGTATCCTGAGGAAAGGTAATGTTACGACTAAATAAATATAATATAATAGTGTTACAGGTAATTTAATTGAAATATTTAGAAGATATTATGAAGAATTATGCAAAGAAAGTTTCCGTTCGCCAACTTGCAAATCATTACCGGCGTCTTCTAAGACTGCCCTGCAGTAAACTTTTGAAACTGGGAAATACATACAGTAAAATGCGTTTAACGCGAAAGCGCTTAAGACGAAATATCGGTTAACACGAAACAATATTACGACCCCGACAAACTACTATGTATTTTCATGCATTTTTTTCCCTCTAAACACGAAAAGATTTCCCTTCTGGGAATGAACAAAATAGGGAAAACACCAGCCACTCAGGCAAGATTTAAGAGGGGTGTGAAATGAAAGAGAAGTCCCTTCATATGTTTCGTAGAAAGGAGACTAACTTAGTTTTGAAATACTCTCGGAATATCTTGTGACACGAGTCAATTTTGTTTATCTATATAAGCTTCTCTCTCTCTATCACCCTCTACCCCCTACAAACTTCACATAAAACATCTCATCACGCATTAGTTGGCTTTGGAATTCGGTGACAAGTACTTTTCAGTGTGAGTAAAAATCAGTGGATTTTTTTTCTTTTTATGAAGAATTTTTTTTACAAGCTCAACGGCAAAGCACTCAGGTGAAAAGCAAACTTCTATTTCGCTTAAAATGAAAATGGAGCTTCTTAAGGCTGTTTATAAGAAACAGAAGACAAAAATATAAATCTGTAAAGATTTCGATTTTGTTAAATTTTGTACAAATTTCACTAAGTTCTAGTGAATGTTTTTGGTTCATCGATTTTTATTAAATAGATACACATATACATATCTATGTAAATAAAATATGTATAATAAACTTAATTTTGTTGAATGCATGCTTTTTTTACAATATCCTTCAACACTAAATACTTTTAACACAAAAAAATATTTCAGTCTCCATCAGTTTAGGTTGGAGAAAAAGAAATCCATTATTTTTGCATGAAATTCAAAACTTCATTTAACATGTTTCGGATTGTCCGATTTCGGTCAAATATGTACCGTTTTGTTGTAAAATTTGTTGCCATTTTAAAGGTAGCTTCATATTACCTCTCTCATAAAAGTATTGGCCTTTATTGGCGAAAAACTCTAGTAATCGATTTTAACACTCTTCTCTTGATCCCAATTTCTTATCACTCTGAAAGTTTTGCAATGCGAGAAAAAGGTGATAATCGTTTAATACCAGGTCCAGACTATATGGTGGATGAATTAAAACTTTCCAATTAAGCTCCCAGAGTTTCTGGCGAGTCAATACAGATGCGTGTGGCGTGGCGTGGCGTTGTCCTGATGGAACACCATACCTCTTCTGTTGGCCAATTCTGGCCATTTCTGTTCAATCGCTAGCTTCGAATGGTCCAGTTGTTGACAGTAGAGATCTGAATTTAGTGTTCGGTCATACGGAAGCAACTCATAATAAATGATTCCTTTCCAGTCCCACCAAATACACAGTAGAACCTTCCTGGCCGTTAGTCCTAATTTGGCCACTGATTGAGCTGCTTCACCGCGATTTGACCACGATCGTTTTCGCTCAGTACTGTCGTATGTGACACATTTCTCATCCCCAGTCACCATCCATTCAAGAAATGGGTTGATCTCATTCCATTTAGCCAAGGCTTCGCAGATGGAAATTCGATCCATCATATTTTTAGGTGTTAATTGGTGTTGCAACCAAACATCGAGCTTCTTTTTGAATCAAACTTTGCTAAAATGGCTTAAAACTGTTTTATGGTCGATCTTTAGCTCCTGGGCGATGCTACGACTACTCACATGTCGGTCAACTTCGATTATTTCTGTGGTGTTTTCGACATTTTCGGTGACGGGCGCGAGGCAACTTTAATATCAAAAATGCCTGAACGGAATTGACGAAACCAAAACTACACGTAATTAGCTGTTACAATATCGGCACCATAAACACCCTTCACAATTTCAGCCTCCTGGCTTGCATTGTCGCCTTTATCAAAGAAAAACTGTAAAATGTATCGTATTTTCTCTTTGTTGTGACTTCCATTTTTAACACCCTGTAACTCACAACTGAATGGACCAAACAAAAAACAGCAAAATAATTTTTTTAGTGTGAAATGTCACCTTGACAACGAACATAAATTTTAAATTGTTTGCTTGATACTTCACGAGATATCGACATTACAACCATCTACCGAAAAAATAATGGATTTCTTTTTTCCCGAACCTAATATATGCGCCCTTTGAAAATATGGAAGCAACAATTGTTAAGGTCTAGCTTATTACGATAGTCTTAAAATGAATGTTTTTTTGAAGTTATTAGTGAGTTAGTGACATAGTTAAGAATTAATAATGAAAAAATTAATGAAATTGTTAAGAAATCTTCCAAGTCTACCTCATTATTCATAGTATTAAAAGATGCAAAGGACGGTAAACATTTGAAGATAGAAAAAAAAACACCGATCTGTGAGATCTGTAAAGAGTTTGCCACCTACATAATATAAATTTGCGTAAGATTATAAATAAAAAACGACTAAATGTGTACAAGTAGCAGTTAATTTAAGGAATGATTAATATATTCAAGTGTCTCCTCAGTTGGTGAGAAACGCAAATAGAAGAGCAGATTACAAAAGACGTACTACTCGTAAAAAGTCATTTATTAGTCTGCATAACTAAAAAAAAAGCACCAGAAGTTAAACTTTCTGGAAATCTGCCAGTTTTACAGATGAATCAAAATATTTTCTCCGTGAGTCAAATAGCCAATCTAGAGAAAACCAAATAAACATATGTTAATAATTTATAGGGAGCTTTCAAAAACGGTACGGAAAGATGTAGGGGGTGTACGAATGCTACAGGAGTTGGACATTAATATTTTTCAAAAGGAAAGATGACTAAATACACACTCAACTCTTTTTTTTTTACACTATTTTGAAATATAACACGGTTCACCAACATACTATTTTGCACGAATTTTTGGTTCCAGCACGAATTTCCCTAAATTTTTATGACTTTTTTCTTTATTTTGCTGAGCTTCAACTTGAACACAGTATTTTATTCTTAATATACCGTAAAATCCGGCGGACCATACTTCCAAACTTAATTTCTTTCTTTTTTAGGTATATTCGCCGTATAACGCGTACCCCTTTTTTTACGAAGAAACGTAAAGTGTACGTGCACCATGCTTTTGTGTTTTGAAGTCATAATTTATTCGAGATTTTATTCCAAGATGTAAAAAAAAAAAAATAGTACACTGCTGGAACTCCAACCCTTTAAGTTCATAAAGAATGTCATTTCTTTTAAATAAACAGTGTTTCAATATATATAGGTCTAATTTTTCTCTGTAATCCTCTTTTTTTATTTTTAAAACTCTCGTTTTTATACCGGTGTATAACACACACGCGTAAATTTCGATCTTATTTTTTGTGTAAATGTGCACGTGAATTTTTACATTTATGTACTTAGACTAAATTTTCACTGTACATAAATTTTAGGGTTTTTTTTCGGTAATAAAAATGAACTGTATTTGTTTTCTAAATATGTAATATAAATTTCATTATTGCTTTTTTTTGCACGTTTTTTCTTCCTTTTTTAGAAAATATTTAGAGTTTTTTCATCTCACACAATTTTTTAAAGTTGTGGAACAAATCCCCAAATTTACCATATGTCACATGCATTTTTTTTACACGATTTTTTTTGTGCGGTTTTTTATAAACGTATCTACCGTGTAAAAAAAAGAGTTGGGTGTATATGTGTTCTAACATTCTGAAACAAATTATCTTAAGTAATGCAGAAAAATTCACCCTTGGAACTAAACTTACTTTCCAGGCAGACAACGGTCCTAAGCACATTTCAAAGATTTGAGAATGATGTCTGTATGATGTTCCAAGGTGATTTCATAGCCTATCCCCATTTTTCGATTTGTATCTCATCGAACATTTAAGGGAGGAAAGAAATCGTGAACTCAAAAAATATGCCATAAAAAACAAGGCTCAACTGATCTCTTGGACAAATATTTCTTCTTCTCTAATGGGGCTGCGCATTGGTATAAAACCTTTGCAGACCTAGTACATTCCCCAGGAGCTGGTATCACTCTTTAGTGCGGTACCATATAGGTGATACCAATTACAGCAAGTAATTTTGGAGCCCATTTTCCTCCTCAGAGGGATGCACTTGAGCTCTGGCGATGCGAAACCGTACTTAGGATTCTAATTTTGCCAAGAGCACCCAAGCCCAACAAGCACTCAAGGGATTTTTTCATGATGTATAATTATGCGACATGGCCGCTGTCGATTTTCTGCATCATGAAAATCCACCGACTTGTGCCGAGGTTGAACCCGCAGCCATAGGTGCAGAAGGCCAGCGAACAAACCGACCATGCCACCTAGCCGGCTCTTGAACAAATGTTTGGAACACTATTTTGCCTGAAACAACAGCAAAACTTGTGGGAGTTATGCCACAACGAACAAAGATTAAAAAAACTACCAATCTTTAAAAATAAATTAATAAACACCAAAAAGACATTTCGCGAAATGTTTCAATATCACATGGGAACTTTTTTTGTTCCTTGTTTAAGGAAGTTCCTGTTTCTTTAAATTTATTTTTAGATACCTTTTGATACTCTTTTTCTTAGTAATATTTATATATTATGTATACTGCTGGTGGCCCCAATTTTTTTTCACAGATAGTTTTGAATGGTTAATTAAATCTTTATCTATGATCATAGCTTTGAGTGAAATTTTTTTTACACACTGGATGCATAAAAACTAGGATAAATAATTATAAAAATTTAATTTGTGTGGCTATTGAGGTCGAGGTTAATAGCCTTAAAAATATCCTAATGCATCATTTTTTGGTCTTCATTTTAAATTTTTTGCTACGTCAATATAACTGTATGTCTGTTAAATCGGTCGTAGCTCCCTATTCATTAGTATTGTTCAGTGAATTTATTTTGAAACTTCTCTAAAGTAATTCATATATCTTGAAGATAAATAGTTGGATGGGAGATGTGAACGTGACAATTCCAACATCTCTTGGATCAAATCCAGAGATTTCTTTGCTTTCTGACAATCCTTTCGGCGCAAATGCATTTTTAATGGAGATATGTCTACAGAAAGCTTATTTTCAGTTTGTTGGTAGACAGGAAGTGAAAAGAATATTTTTCGACATTCCCAAGCACTTATCAGGATACGTCAAAAAGATTTCAAACACCCTTATTAGAAATCTGACAGTTATAATTCTTTTTACATTTATCAAACACATTTGGGGATCCATCAAGACTAACTCAGTCTTGATCTTTTTCTGATCTTATCTTTTTATTATCTTCCTGGTCTTGGAAGATTTAACTGTACTATATTAAATGCAAAAATCGTCATTATTTCTATCCTAACTTTGATGACTATCTAACAAAACGATGGAAACATTGAACAAGCAAAATTTTGCACAATAGATCTACATTTTAGCACATAATTAAAGAGTATTTGGGGATGTCCATCAGTATTATTGTCTGAAATATTTTAGAAAGCAGCGCTATCTAATCATGTTGATCTCGTTAGTTATTTGTGGCTTAAATTATTTTCGTCTGTTCTTATGTACTAAACACCCAGTTAGTTAAGACAAAATCTTTATATAGGAAAAATTAATTGTGATTTCAACACAGAATTACGAAACCTAAAAATCACACCGAGAAAGGTTGTTTCCATATTAATATTATTTACAATATTATGAAAAATTAAACCTAAAGTAAAGAAAATCCAAAATTATTTCTAAATTCTATTCTTTATAAATACTATTTTATATCGAATTGTCCTACTGCACTACTGGCCATTAAAATTACTACACCAAGAATGCGACGTACCACAGACGTGAAATTTAAACGACAGAAAGAAGGTGCAATGATATACAAATGATTAGCTTTTCAGAGCACACACACACATTTAGATAAAGCAGGCGCCGGTAGCGACACCTACAATGTGTTTAAATGAGGAAATTATTCAGCTGGTTTCTCATATACAAATTGCATTTGAACATTGTTGTCCGTTGAAAAGTTACTGTGCTGTTTCGTGTAAGAAGCAGAAATGTGTATCGGCACATTTATGACTTTGGTAAAGGTCGGGTTGTAGCATAACGGGATTGTGGTTTATCGTATCGCAATACTGCTGCTCGCGTCGGTCGAGATTCAATGAATGTGTTAGGAGAATATGGAATCGACGGGTTCGGGATGGTAATACGGAATGCCATGCTGGATCTCAACGGCCCCCTATCACTAGCAGCTGAGAAGACAGGTATGCTGACCTCATGGCCTTAATGGATCGTGCAACCACGCACGAGCCCTGAGTCAAATATATAGGGGCCATTTGCAAGACAACAAGTGTCTGCATGAATAGTTTGACAATATTTGCAACAGCATGAACTCTCAGCTCGGAGACATGGCTGCGGCTAATCTTGATGCTGCCTCACAGACAGGAGTGTCTTCAATGGTGTGATCAACCCGGGCGCACGAATGGCGAGATGTTATTTTTTCAGATGAATCCAGGTTCTGAGTACAGCATTAAGATGGTCTCATCCTTGTTTGGCGGCATCGTAGTGAACGCACACTGGCAGCATGCATTCGTCATCGTCATATGTGATGGTACGGGGTACTAATGATTACACATTTCGGTC
The DNA here is from genome assembly GCA_019973955.1 of Trichonephila inaurata madagascariensis. Taxonomy (NCBI): domain Eukaryota; kingdom Metazoa; phylum Arthropoda; class Arachnida; order Araneae; family Nephilidae; genus Trichonephila; species Trichonephila inaurata. Next base: position 530,491 of record BMAV01001401.1, on the reverse strand, counting down.
ACCTCTTGTTCGCATTGACATCACTTTGAACAGTGCACGTTACATTTCTGGTGTGTTACGAGCCGTGTCTCTTCCCTTTATTCGGGCCCTGCTAAACCCTACGTTTTAGCAGGATAATGCACGATTGTATGTTACTGGTATTGTACGATATTCCTCGATACGAAGAACGTACGGCTTTTGCCCTGGGCAGCACGTTCATCAGATCTCACGCCAATAGAAAACGTCTAGTCTATGGTTGCCGAGGGGCTGGCTCGTCACCATACGCCAGTCACTACGGTTGATGAGATGTGGCATCGTGTTGAAGCTGCATGGGCTTCTATACCTGTACATGACATCTAATCTCTGTTTGATTCAGTCCAGGGATATAAGTGCTGTTATTACTACCAGAGGGGGTTGTTCTGGGTACTGATTTCTCACATGATCTATGCACCCAAATTTCTTGAAAACTTAATCACTTATTATTACCAGTATAATATATTGGTCCAATAAATATCATTTTGCTATCTGCATTTCTTCCTGGTATAACAATTTTAATGGCCAGTAGTTTATTTTATAAATACTACTTTATATCGAAGGAACAGAGAGAGGTGCAAAATAAATATTTTTCTGGTTTTATTTCGCGTATATATATTTATTACATATTTCATTCCTTTATAGTTTATTGATACATGTTCACTAGCTGAATGAAACTATTTACGGAGCTATCTAAGACATGGATAGGTAAACTTTTGAGAAAGAAGAGCCAAGATGTCGGTGAAACAAGGTAACGAAAATATCTAAGGGACATTTACACGCAAAGTCATTCATTCAAAAACTAAGGGTAATTACGTATTATTTTACCAATCGCCAACTCTATTAATAACTTGCCAAGTTGGCAACCCCGATTTCCTATGTGTCGTCCTATGTGGGCTGAATCGGTGACCAGGTGCTTCGTTTCATATAATGTCACCAATAGGTTGTGATAATACTTAAGTACCAAACTAAGAACTATCAAAGATATTTTTATTTCTGTAACTCAATGGAAGAATAGCCAATGTTGTTGTCGTTGTCGTGTATTTCAACCTGGGATACATATGAAATACGAGAGATTGATTAACAGAAACATACAATATAAACACCGAAGAATATAGAATTGTATTATACAAACGATGATCCCAGTATGGAACAGAAGGGGTACGCTGCTTTCCTTTCGAGATGGGAAACCATTTCAGGCGAAAGTCCAACTTCTTTTCCCGAAGAAGATACAACCATGCCTTACTCGGGATTCGAACCCGAACCCACTCGATTACAAGCCGAGTGAATATCCATCATACTGGGTGGGGTGGCAAGAATAGCCAATATCATCTTCGAAAATAAGTCCCAAAATTATTGTGCCAGTAATATTGAAAGAAGTTTATTTTGAAATATATTATGTTTACATGAATAATTAAACTGACTCTTTGGTTGTTTTTGCCTGTAAAAATTATGAAATTCACTAGTTGAAAGAAAAAAAATGACATAATTCATTTTAAAATAAAACTGACACAGATTGCTTTTACTCAAAGTCACTCGTTTTTAACTAACCCTAATTTAGATCTCCTTTTTAAGAAGTTTGGTACAGCTATGTATGTCTATTCACATTTATAGGCAATGCCTGAACTTAAAATCCCAACAGATTTCATAAGCATCATCCTCATTACGTGGTGAGTAGGGGTTGCAATACCGGTATACCGGTGTACCGAATACCGGTATTTTGAGCCATTTGTACAATTTCGTGATACCGATATTCACAAGTTTAAATAACGGTTTTTCGATATTTATTAGAAATTTTTTAATTATGTCTCCACTATACGTTCCAGGATCGCCAACATAGCAAAATAGTCCACGTTTTTGTCTCCCTAACGGGTAAAATTAATTATAGACTGTGAACGTAAAGCTGCATCGTACAATCAAGAGAAGTGATAAAATATATGAATCATCCAAGGGGGTGGGCCAAAACTATTCTATTACTGCTCAGAGCGATACTGCACACGCGCAGGATTCGTATCTGTGAAAACAGGGTTGTAGTTGCGAAGAAAGGTCGTATTTTCATTGGCAAAAAAATAGCATATTTTTTAAATTGGTGAGTTTGTTATTCACATTGCTTGCATATCAGTTTTTTTTTCACATTGTTTTCATATTCATTTTGTCATTCACTCTGTATTTGCATATTATATTTATATATCATCATGATTTTAAAAATGAAAATGAAAAAAAAAAAAAAAAAAAGAGAAAAAGAGACTAACCAATTTAAATTTCATCAAGTTTATAGTAAATGTTATTAAAATTTTTAGCTCACAAACCTTATCCACATTCAGAAGAATTCGATACAGTTATCGAAGATGATGATGATGATGATACTAAATGTCGATAGTGAAAAGGATTTGTCTCTTGAACAAAAATTAGAATTAGCGATAACTAAAAAAATTTC
>BMAV01001401.1:372054-519174 GCA_019973955.1 Trichonephila inaurata madagascariensis | reverse complement strand
ATATAAAATTTTAATCTAATTGCTTTGAAAGTTTAAAAGCACATTTCAATTGCTTGAAAGACCAAATTTCATAGAGGATTCCTTATTGATAAATTTAAAAACTAAGATTTTGCATATCCGATTATTTCAAATGGTGAAACGAATTTGAAAAAGTAAAATTCTACAAACCATTTGCGAATGATTTTAATAAGAACTACAGTAAATAAAAATAATAAGAAACACAAGTTGTGACTTAAAAAAAATCTTAATATAAATTTGAATAAATGACTTTTCTCTATATAATGGAGTATATAATATTTTTTATCACTTATAAAAAAAATACTTCTATTCTTACTTAAAGCGAAAAAAGTCTAATATTATACATGGTTGTAACCATAATAGAAATACGCATAAACTTAAAAATATTCTAATTATTCATAAAGCCTTCAAATTTATGGTTTTTTTCGCTTCCTAAAAATCATTGCGTGTTATGTGCAGTGAAATGCTAGCTGCTGACATACAACACTTAAAACCTTGTGTGGCTGCGATAGCAATTTCCTGATACGAAATATTTGTATCGAGTTGTGTATTCTAGTTTTAATTCCACTTAAGATCCATTGTGTAGAGTGACTGGTGCGTCTTAAATGTATCGGGGCTAAGAACAGTCGCCTTTGTCATTTGATTGTAACCCAAAATTAAGAGGTTCGTCACCAACTGCTTTCGTCTTGCTTATACATGTGATGTGTTAATAATCTATAAATAAATGCAACTTCATACATCTCCAATTCATGTAAAATAAGGTAAGGCATCATAAAAGTATTTTTTATACAATGAAAAGTAGTTTAGACTCCGTGAATTAAAATTGCAGTTCTGTGAAAGGATAATACAAACTACAAATTTGCATGAAAAGAAGCTGCTGAGATATGTAAATGATTAACATGTAAGCATGTCTTACGGCATGGGCCAACTGGGCCCGGGCCCAGGGCCTCACCCTCGTTGAGATCCTAGTTGCGTTCTCGACTCAGTCTTAATAAGATCATGATCCGTATAATTTTAATGGTCAAATATTATTCCCACACAAATTATCCGAGAAAAGGGGATTTCAAACTGCATGTCAACAGCAAAAGTGGCAAAACTGTATTATTATGTCATGACCATTGTGTCCATGTATCTAAGTTTAAGCCTAATACCATAAACAATCATTAAACTCATTTGGTTAAAATGCGGTCATCGGTCGAGTTGTGCACATATATTTTTTTCAAATTACCTTTAGTACGAGTATTTGACAATTCATGCTATATACCAGAGGTGGAGAACCTTTTTACCATTAAAGGCCGCGTGTAAATTAATAAAGGAGGCCGCATAGGTAGATGTACCTATAAACGCGACTTTTATGAAATTATTATGGTTTTTGTATAGATTTAACAATATTAAGCATTACATAAAAATATTATTTAAAAAAAATTAAATCCTTATTTCTTATTTGACATAAAAAGTTACAATATAAAATATTTTTGTAATCACATAAAGGTAAAAACTTGTTATAACATTTATCATTAATTAGTATTTTTCTATACATTTATTCAATTCATAGATATTGTTGTTACTTTCTATACTTCACTGTTGGTATTTTTATTTATGTTAGCATATATGTATATTTGGATCAAACTTCATAACGTAAAACCTTAATTGTTCTTCTACATGAGCATGTGTCGTAATGTTGCACTAAGTGGTGTTCTAACATTTGAAATGTACAATTGGATACATGAATGAGCAGCCATTGAAACATGCAGTCATTCATGCCTTTCTTTATTTAGTTCCATTGATTTGCAAACTATTGTAATCTATATAATTAAATATTAATTAATAGAAGTCCAAGCTTTTATGAAGGCCGCACAAGAAACTCACAGTGGCCGCAGGTTCCCCACTTCTGCTATATACTGTCTATTTTTAAAGATCACAAGCAGGCCTACTTTTGCAAAGCCCCTGGGCTTTATAAGACATCCCTGTATGTAAGCGCAATAGAATGACGCAGGACAGAGAAAGAACATCTCTAACGCTGTGTAGAAGGAAAATTACGCAACGGGCTTCTCATTCGGAAACCGTATTTGAATGGTGGTTGTTAGTAAGAAGATTCTTTATGTTTCGAATAAGGAGAAAAAGCTACTAGTACGTGCCAGAATTCGATAGAGGCAAGATTGTTCTGTCGAGAGCGATACAGTTATTCGTTGTGGTCGGAAAGGCAACATCCGAATCGTAATGCGAATATGCAATCAAGGAGTTCATGAGGATCAAACTGAACGCTATGTAGGATCTGAACGACCTTCTGCCATATGAAAGGATAAACATGTTGTCAGGTCGGTTTTGTATGATCGTACAGCCACATCATGGAACTTGTGTCAGAAAATGGGCTGCTTCTTTGAAGATCAGCAAATATCCTGTGTACCCAGTGACCACTGTGACAGTTTTCCTTGACACTGCATTGCAATGCAAGGCAACAGTTGCGTTTCCAACAACAAAACTGGATACAGGAGTCGCATCACGTCGTCTTTTCAGACGTGTCCCGGTTTTACGTGCAGCATTGTGATGGACATGTGCATGTCTGAAGGCACTGAGGAAAACGCACGCGTTTGGGCGCGTGCGTTTTCCTTAGTGGCAAGACCATCAGATCCAAGACCTATACGTCGATATTGGTATCGACGTACAGGTCTTGGAGCTGATGTGTGGTGGCATGGGCAGGCATTGGATACACGACACGAAAACCTCTTGTTTGTGTCATCATTAATCTGAACAGTCTGTGCTATATTTTAGATCTTAATGCCGGTGGCTGGGGCCAATCTTCGAAGCCTCGAAGACATCTTTAAACAAGATAACGCAAGACTTCAAGTAACAAGTCGTGTAGCCCGACTTACCTTGACACACAAGGAATTCGACTGTTGTCCTGGCTAGCACGTTCTCTAAATCCTTCAACTGTTGAAAATACCTGGTAAAGGATTATTGAGAAACTGGGTCTCCACCCACTAAGATGGATAAAAAGTAGCACATATTTGATGCAGTATGGAATGACTTACCTGTATCTGACATATGTCCAATTATATACTCTATGCCTATCCGAGTTAGAGCCGTTTTAGTAGCGTGGGCTGTAACTGAGTTATAAATTTCGACCCAAACTTCTTAAAAATTTAATCTTGCTTTCTCTCAATTATGTTGCATACTTACTTTAAGTAAAAGTTTTGTTATTGGCTTTCCTTCTTTGTGTTGCAATTTTGATGGTCAATAGCGTAAAAGAGAATTCTCAGTGCTTAGAATACATACTAAGTGATGTAAGACCTGAAGATAATGAAATGAAATCAGGATATGTATTACCAAATAGTTTTTTGCTATACTATAACTATTCCGATATTTTTTGATTCTAGTAAAATAAGCATGCTTTTTATAAACATTTTCTTATGTGAGGTTATGCTTTCTCTATACTATTCAAAATATTTGCAAGTATAAATTTTGGGAAATACTGTACTTCTAGTGTATGCTAAACTTTTCCGTCTAAACCCTACATTTTAAAGTATCCGACTACTTGCGACAACTTTTTTTGAAAAAATGGAGATACGGGGATTTTTTTTTGTGATTTTTAGATTTATATATTCTAAGGGAAAAAATCGTAAATTTGAAATTAGAAAAAAATTTATTATTGTTAAAATAGGAAAAAACTGGTGAAAATGTACAAAAAATTACATAAACGGAGCCCGCTCTGTACAAAAATGTTTTGAACAAATTTTCAATTTTTCAGTTTTAATTTGTTACTTCGTAATTCATGTTTGAAATGGCCTTCAGGATAATAGTTTAATTTTTATAAAAACTAGAGCACTCCATCTTAGTGACTATATGAAATTGCTTAAAAAACATTGATTATATTCACATAAAGGACTGTAAATTTTTAAATAAAACAGTTATTGATAAATTTGAAGGTCAAAACACTTCTACTGTTATACGAAACATTCACAAAAAATTTCAGCAAATTATTTTCAAAAATTTTTGAGCAATCCCTGTTCCCGTTTGAGTTTTTTGAAAAAAAAAAAAACCATTTTGAGTAAAATGTATATTAAAGTTTGACATCTTGGTAAAGTTATGGCATCTTCTTTTATTAAAACACTTGTAGTTTTTGTTCTAGAGAATGGACATTAAAAAGCTTGGTATTTTTATTAAGCTAATAAGATGGTCTATAAAATAAAATCATAAAAAAAAAATTGTCAATTTTTGAAAAAAATCATGACTTTAAGTTCTGAATACATTTTGACATTAATTTTACTCCAGTATACCAGCCTTTATGAATCCGTGAACTTAACGTTAATCCTATTCTTTTTTCAAAAAGTGCATTCGTGAGAGTGAAATATTAATGAAGGTCTCTATGAAAATGCATTTTCTCCCAGATCTTAAGACTGTTTTCAAAAATATATATTTTAAAGATACTAAAACCTACAAATGAACCGTAAAAATATCGACAAAAATATTTTAAATTGACTATTTTAACTAAATTGCATTTCAAAATAGAGAATATAGATAATTATTTTACAAATTTTTTCAAAAGTACTCACATTTTTAAATCATATCGCACAAATATTGAAATTTTGTAAAGAAAAAAGCACAATTCGAGTTAAAAAAAAAGACTTTCTTAAAGTTTTTCATCTATTAGAAAATGGAGGAAATTCGGTAATAAACTGGTAGCTGTGTGCAATCTCGAAGACGATTACATTGATCTGTGGTACTATATATACCACATAATTGTTAAGTCTCTAAACCTAATTACGAGTCTGTAGATGATTTCAAGATTAAATTTGATATCCAATGCTCATCAGTTGGGTAAAGATTTATAACCGATCGAGGAAAATGATCTAATGTAAGCTTCGTTGTCATGGCAACGCACTGTTTGAACTGTAACCGCACGCGAATCTTACTCTGGTTAACACGAGATCGCCTTGTAGGAAAAGTTGCTTCAAATTCCCTTTCCGATGAATTTAAGATAAAACCAGACCAAAAGCCTTCGTCGAGTTTTTCGTTTGAGTAACTGTATATACCTTGTGATTTAATGATTTCGTCTTTTAATCTAGGTAAGGTACAATTCTCGTAATTCTCTCAAGATGTCCATTTTTTTATATATATATTATGTATGCTATAATATGATTTTAATGGTGTAATTATCTCAGATAGATTATATTTTTCAAGACGCAAATAATAAAAGGTTATTTCAACATTTTGAAATATTTTTTTTAAAAAAAAAATGATTATTTTATTTTGATATAGTTTATTACTTAAAAGTAAGTGGATGTAACAGGGTAATTTTCAAGATTTCATGATTAAAATTATTTTTTGAGTCAATATTTGATTATTGTTGATATATGCTGATGTGCGATGATATGATATGTAGGATGCTAATGTATTGATATTGCTAATTATAATATTTTAGTGTAACGGAAACTGTATCCAGAAGCTCTGGATGAACCAAAACGTCCAATTTTTCAAAGTCTAGATAAGCATTACATTGAGTTTAAACAATAATGTTAACTAACGTTTTTATGTGGCAAATTGAAAAAAAATGACTTCATATAATATGTTTTTAAATTATATATATATAAGAAAAATATTTTGCTGGTGTAAGTACCTTGATGTCACAGTTTTGTACTGAGCATTGTGTCTAAATTGTAATATTGTTGTTAAGCATAGTTTTGAATATATTTGATAGTAAAAATTTAAAAGAAAACTCTTGATTTATAATTGAGCATATAAATCCTTTATATATTATGCTAATTTAATGATTTCCTGTATTATATATTTTTACTAACCATTTTCGCACAATAAATTTCTTTCTTAATGGAATGGATAAAAATAATTCAGGAAATAAAAAGGAGTGATAAAATACTATAAGAAATCTATCATTAGCAATAATTAATATTCGTGCTTGGTTTTTTATAGTAATATTTTTGTATCGAGGTATTGTATTTTTCTATGGCTCTTGGGTTTCATTACGTGGCTTTTTCATGAACTGAATTTTGCTTTTAATTTCAAGTGCTCCCTGTGTTTTAAATTTAGCCTAAATGCCACAATGTTTAAAAATAATACATGTTTTTTTTAATTTTATTGTTAAAAAAAGATTTCACATAAGATTTCGAATAATTTGATATTTAATGATTTCAAGATCGAAAAAGTATTTGCTGTTTTTTATTCGTAAATAAAGGTTCTGTACACAGTTTAAGACTTTTTTTTCTTTTTACCAACCTGCTTGAATTGAAAAATTATATAATTCCTTATTTTATATTTAAAAGTAAGTAGCAATTGCTTATAATCTTGTTTTAAATCCCAATAAAAAAAAAGGGAGCTAACGCTTAAACATCGAATTATAAATTCTTAAACCAGAATAAATGAATTATTCAAAAGCTTTCGTGGATTATCCAACATATTAAATTTTATTCGCGCTGAATTTGGTAGAGATTAGAAAAAAAAATTTTCACTGTAGCACTTTTTAGGTTGCATGTTTCTAAAATTTTTCTATTCTGTAAAATATGAGACTTATAATAAACTTTACCTTACACATATATATATATATCATTTCTTTACACAGACATTTTTATCAAATAAAAAATAATTTTTAGAAAAGAAAAATAATTAGTATTTATATATATTGTGTCGCAACCTATTGGCGACATTATATGAAATGAAGCACATGATTGCCAATTCAGCGTATGCAACACATGCGAAATTTGGGCTGCCGACTTGGCGAATTATCTTGAACGTTGGCGATTGTTGCGATATAATACGTAAGTATCAAAAAAAATTTTAAGAAATGCAAAATTCTATATTAGCTCTTATAATATAAAATATATATATATATATATATATTTGTTTATACTGTGTTAGAGAATTCGGATCATAAATTTTCTGCATTATTTTTTTAAAAAAAAATTATGGAAATGATATTTGTAGTAGTGAATTTCGGAAACCGTATAGCTGTTTACTATTACTTCAAATTAAAAAAAGGAACGTTTTTCTCCTTCTAAAATAAGTAAATAAATTTTTATTTTATTTTATCACCGTATGCCACTTTTAAAATTGAACTTAGTTTTAAAAAATAAAATTTATAAATTGCTATCTTTACATGTAAGCGTTTAGGTACTTACGTATTATCGCAAATTATTAGCGACATTATATGAAACGAAACAGATGGTTGTCAATTCAGCGTGTACGATACAAAGGAATTCACGATTGCCAACTTGGCGAATTATTAATAGAGTTGGTGATAGTTACGATATAACGTACCAGCATTTAATATGATAAGCATTCCTTAATTGCTATTTACTTAAATGGTTAAAACTTAAAAACACGGCATCGAATTATCGACTGAATGAATGACTTAAGGTTCCGTTATTGCGTGGAAACTAATGAGCAAAAATTTGTTACTCACATATTAATAACCTCACATCAACGATTATCGCCGAAGTTTAACTGCGTGCAAGAGATTAATCGCCAAAAATTTGATTGAAATTATATAATGACAGTTGAAATTTATTGAAATCTGTCCAAGGTCGATTGAAATTCACTAAAGCTCGCCAGTGGCGTAGGGCTAATATTTTATTATATACTCCTCTGTCTTAAATACCGAAGAGTTTAATGACAGTTCATTAGTGTGTGGTGGTTAATACAAAAATTCAGGAATGAGTGAATGAATGATATTAATGTCGCACTATAAAAACAACATGAAAGCTATTGGCGACAGACCTCGTAATTTTGAACCTGGGTTAAGTGACGAGGACGACACCTAAGCTGGCACCTCCCTCTCCTAACTACCCCACCACAACAACGGGAAGACATTAAGCCTGGACAGATTTATCGTGCATCAACTACTTTTTAACCCGAGAGTGGTCGCGCGGGGCTCACGAAATTTTCAATTCTGGGAAAACTGTTTATTTTTATCAATCATCTCTTGTCAGTATCCTTCTATAACAGTGTTCATAGGAACTAAAATGTATTTGTCACGTATCTCTCTCATTTTGGTAATGGCAAACGTTTATTTTTTTTACAATCTTAAGGTACTTGGGGTGACTGAGTTCTTCGCGCTACCACTTTTCTTCCAAAATATTTTCAATGAACAGTCAACATTGAAAATATTTTGGAACAAGTCAATGAACAGTCAACATTTGGTGCTCAAAGCTAAGACTAACAACAGGCGTAAGAATTCTAGCCCTTAGCCGAGATGAATTTCACGGACCTCGATCTAACTTCGTCAGGTAGGTGGCATTAGTCACACACACAGTCAACATTTTCCCCTCTGGAAACAACTTAGTGGTTTTGATTGCTGTGTTGTATAACCCATTATAGTTTATATATGTAAATGAACAGAATATAAAAAAAGAAGTGGGCATCTGCGATCTCTATTGGATGAAATTGAAGCAGATCAAGCAAGGGAAGAACTTGATGAAATAATGGATATTAATCATGATAGCGAACGTAAACTTGAGAAAAACGCTGAACATAAAACGTTTGAGTTGAAAGGAATATTTTCAAATACTACCTAAAAAACTCTATCAAGAATGATATGAAGCCCCAAGTGTACCACAAGACACACTGTCAAAAGGACATAAGCAAAAAAATAATTCAACATGCTATTTGTCGATCAAAAAGGGCAATAAAACTACAATAAGCAAAATATGACAGTTTTACATGAAAATATCATTCCTCTGTAATGTTAGTGTGATTTGTGTCCCGTATTAAAATCACACTCATTTGAAACATTTGAGTTCAGTCTGATTGGAATTGTTCTCAAATTAACAGAAACAAAAAAATTGAAAAGTCCTTAAAAGTAGGTAAGCATACTTTCTTTTAAGTAAATTATCCACTGGAACTACAATTTTTATCGTGTACAATAAAAGTAGTAATAAAAGAAGATTAGAAGGAGACTATCACCCGCTGTTACCACTAACGTTAGTATCGTGTGCACTACTTCTCTAGGGTTAATGCCGGTTTGAACTGATTGTGTGAATTAGATTTTTAAAAATGTCTACTTGAACGTCTATTTAATGAACTCGTTGTATCATTTGTAACTTACGTATGAAATGCTTCAATATACTGATAACTGAATTCGATCTTTTACAGAAATTTCGGAAATCAACTACTGACGTTGAGCAAAGATGTACAACAGCTACCAAGAGAAATCCACCCCCCATTTCACACAGGGGGATTGGCAGTCTTATTGCAATAGTTTGGACACCATCACGGGTAAGATTACCATCACGGGCAACAATGTCCGGCAGGAAGCCGCCCAACTTAGGAATTCCGTCGCCAACACGATGTCATGGAAGCTCCAGGTACAACTTTTACTTTGGGAGTGGAATATTGAACAGTTCTCTAAGAGAATTTCTACTTTACCCTTTTTTTACACACACAACCATTGCCGTATAACAGTGGTCTTCAAACTGTGTTCCAAGAAACCCTGGGGTTCTACGAGGCAATCTAAGGGTTTCTAAGAGTCACAGTAAAAAATTGAAAAGAAAATTATGAAAATGTATGCAAAAGGGCATCACGTTCTCTATGAAGTTAGTATAGTCTAAAGCTCATTCTCCAGTCAATAAGACTGCAAATTTTATCTAAGCATAACATAATTGATTTTGTAATACTTTTTAAATTGTTTTGTAATATAATAAAAGAATATTAAAGCGCGAGTTTTTTCTTCATGCGTATTCCCTACTAGATTGTGAATATTCTGTTGTCTGCTATCCAGGGTTCCATGAAATAATTTTATACTCTTTGGTTGAATGTTTTGCTCAAATAAATAGTTTTCTAATGGGAAATGCACCTTTTTACATTTGTGGGGAAAACACATATAATAAAGGAGAGATAACTTATCGACATATAAAAATATTCGACATTAAAATCTATATTTAAGCAAAAACAGCTTTTAAATTTTAGGTTGCAAATTCATGCCAAATACACAGGATTTTTTTCTCACAGCTATAAATATTTTAATGCCATTCAAAACAATATATATATATAGTGGCTACCAAATCAAAATATAAAAACGAATTAAATGCAGAATATGAAATGCGACTGCAGATAATTTCAATAGTCCTAGACTTCGACAGTTCTTGTACACAAATGCAAACACATATATCAGTTACTAAATATAAGGCTTAGGTTTGTGACACTGGGATCACAGATTATTATTATTATCATAAAATAACACCTAAATTTTTAATTACCAATGCAGTACATTTCTAATTATCTTTACTTCAAGTATCAATAAGATGTTCATCTGTTTTAAATATTATTTTAAGATAGATTCTGCCGAGAAAATATGGGGTTCCCAGAAAACATCTTACAGCTATGAGGATTCTGTGAGTTGAAAATGTGTTTGAAGACCACTACCGTACAGTGCCAATAAGCATTAACAAAATTATTCCCCAGTAATATAGTTATACCACATATTCCAATTTTTCATTAGAGTCAAATTCCTTTCACATTGACATATATTTTTTTACTCCTCATTTATAAATTTCAATACATAAGAATTTAATTATTGCGTAAAAATATAATGGATAAGGATTTTATTTGCTTCGAAGGGTATTTCATGATAATATATGTCTCTCTCTATATATATTTAAATTATTAATATTTAAGTCTTAGCATTAAAACTTAGAATTGAAAAACATTTTTACAGTTCTCTCAAACTGATTTATTCTCCTATCTATACCTTCTTAACTATATTCTCTTTCTCTTCACTTACGATTTTTGTTTTACCTCCGGAATCAAGAATATTTTTAATGTGCTGTAAAATGCAAGGTCATTTAAAGGTTAAAATGAATTAAATATAGTATTTATTCCCTTACATTTTAAAGTTATTTTTACTGCAAAAATTTCGGAATATCCATGTAAGCCATAAACCGAGAACTAAAAAAAAGTTAAGTCTAACGTATCAGAGGATATAAATAAATTTAATTATATTCGAAAAATTCTTGCCGCGAAAGCATTTGCTTTAACTACTTCGAAGTTCAATGCAGCATTACTCTTTTTAAAATCGCTTTTAAATCGTTATATTGTGAATATTCATTAAATAAATTTACCAAAGTATTGTATTGGCTGAAACATCTTCTCATTCAATCCTAATTAGAAAGATTAAAAATCATGAGTTTTCGTTTTTATTGTTGTTATTTCAGGACTCAAACCAGAAGTTAAGTGACCGCATCAGTGAAGTCGATCAATGGTTTCGGAATCTGGACAGGACCCTTAGGGAGATACAAGACGCTGTGGACAGACTATCGAAAGCCAAACAGGAGGTAGAGAGGACTTTAGCAGCCAACCTGCCATTCCACGAGGCCTCCAAGGAAGTCCTCAACCTCAGGGATCGACGGAGAGGTATCGATCTGGTGGAAGATGAGGCTTACCTCGAAGTCAAAAAGGTACAGATAGGAATGTTCCCAATCCTTCGGGAGAATGATTTCGAATTAATATTTAAATTTTTCATAACTCTGAAGGAGTTTGACACATTGCACTAAATCGAAAGTGTCTGTTGAGCAAAGAAAGATAATAGACTTGATTTGGTAACGTATGTGAGAGAGAAAGAGAGTACAAGGTTTAAATCACTTTGAAATTGATCAAAACTCTTGTTTTACACAACTCTGTTTTTAAAAAAATATCAGATAAAATGAGTAAAAACATGAGAATAGATGGAATTGTTAAGAAATATAAATTTACGAGTGAACTCTCTTTACTAATACATATATATGTCAGTCTGAACTAAAAATTTTTTGTACGTATCAAGATCATTCATTTCAATATACAACTATGCTTTTTCTGAAGATTTTCTATTCAATTTTTCTTCAGATATTGCTTGTTATAGACTTATTCTACATTTTGAAGATCTATTATCTCGACAATTCTATATAGCGTTTCGAATCTGCCATATCTATTAATATAAGTGTAGTTATATATCAAATACTCGTAATTGTATGGTGAATATTATATATACAGATGGGTTTTAGTAGTTATGTCTAGGGGGGGGTAATTTAAAGTTTCCAGAGTTATTAATAAAATGCATGAATAAATAAATAATAATAATAATAGCTGATAAATAAAGAATTTCTATTTAATTAGTTTTAGAAATATTAAAACATTTGCAAATAAAGTAGAATACTAAATAACATCTTCCAGGTTAATTTTGCTTGCATTATATAGAGGGACCACACTCAGAACTGACCATTAGATTCTTTGACCACACCGCTTACCTCATTTGTCTTCGCTGCGTTCTCCCTAATCCTTACCATTACATGAAACAAAAACCACGTATTGCGAGGAGGTGTATAAATATTGGCTTGTATTGGCCATCTATTGGAAAGTGGCTGTAATACATTTTGAACGGCATATATTTATCACATAATTTAAATTCCTACAAAATTAATTCCCTATTTATACAACAAGATCTTGAAGCACGCATGAATTTATCCCCGTAAAACTAGCTTTACCGTAGATTCTGATTCGGCAATGAAAAAATATCATGCAAGAAATTTTTATCAGGGAAATAGAGAGAACTGTGGAACTTTAAAAAAGATACTAAAACAAAGATAGTTGATGTTGAAAAGTCAACTTCATTGATATGATTGTTTCTTCACTCATGTTTAATTGAACATACAGAATGTTAAGATATTAAAAAAACCAATTAAAAATTTAGATTTTGTGTATTTCTGGGTACTAATACTAAAGTAGTACCAAAACAGAAACGGGATGATTTGTTTCATAAAATTTACAAAATAATTATTTAATGAAAATATACTTACAAAGCTATCAATAAATTTTAATTCCCTCATACATTCTCGAATAAGTTTATATTCATCTATACCTTGATTCGAAATAATAATGAAGAATTCATAAAATAAAAAAAGCAGAAGAAAGAAAATTCTAAATTTGTCGTAATCCGCAGTCACTAGCTTTGCATAATAGCTGCTTATTTTGGATCCTTTTTTTACAAGGGTTGCGGCTTTTTTTTTAAATCAGTATGGATCATCTTTCATTAGAGCTTGTCAGTATTTATTAATTAAGCTTTAAGTTATTTATATTAGTCCTCTTTAACAATGGTGATACATACCGAACATGTCCCAAGATTAGAAGAGACGACTTATACTGTATTTTATTTAAATATAATCCTTTCATTCATTAGTTATTGATTTTTAGTAAAATAAGATTCATACTTTTTTATAGGAAGTGCAACTTATTCACGAGATCAACGAGTCTCTACGAGAAGCGGGTCGGCACGACTGGGACCACTTGGTCGATCTGAAGAATCAAAGGGACCAGCTAGAAGCCGATCTCAAGGACAAGGAATTGGCTTTGAAGATCGACCGATTCCAGATGTCACTCAACCCCACCTGCACTAACGTGATCAGCTTGAAGCCATGGCCTTCGGACGCCTGCTCCGCTGGCGAATGTCCTATCAGCTTGGAAACCTGGCTGCAGAACTGCTTGAATAAGAGGAAAGCGGCAGAAGACGCCATCATCAAGGCTACCAGAGCGACTAATGACTCCTGGAACCAAATTCGGAAGTCTAACAACGACATACATCACCAGAGGGAGGCCACCCAGTTCGCTTTGAGGAAAAGGAGGCACGAAACCCTGCAGGTGAGTGAGAACTATTTCAAAATTTTTGGCTTTCTTTGAAGATGAAGATTAGCTGCATTCTCTCGAATTCTTCTTGTACGAAACTAAAAGCTTTCAATAAAATATTTCTTGTGTGTGTGAGAGAGAGAGAGGAAGAAGAAGTAGTGTGTGTGAGAGAGAGAAGAGTGCGTGTGTGAGAGAAAGAGAAGAGTGTGTGTGTGAGAGAGAGAAGTGTGTGTGAGAGAGAGAGAAGAGTGTGTGTGTGTGAGAGAAAGAGTGTGTGTGAGAGAGAGTGTGTGTGTGAGAGAGTAAAAGAGTGTGTGTAGAGAGAGAGTGTGTGTGAGAGAGAAAGAGTGTGTGGAGAGAGGTGTGTGAGAGAGAGAAGAGTGTGTGTGAGAGAAGAGTGTGTGTGAGAGAGAAGAGTGTGTGTGTGTGAGAGAGATTTGAGAAGAGTGTGCTGTGTGTGAAGAGAGAAGAGTGTGTGTGAGAGAGAAAAGAGTGTGTGTGTGTGAGGAGAAGAGTATGTGTGTGAGAGAGAGAAGAGTTGTGTGTGAGAGAGAGAGAAGAGTGTGTGTGAGAGATGAGAAGAGAAGGTATGTGTGAGAGAGAGAGAAGGAGAAAGAGTGTGTGTGTGAGAGAGAAAAGAGTGCATGTGTGAGAGAGAAGAGTGTGTGTGAGAGAGAAAAGAGTGTGTGTGAGAGAGAAGAGAGTGTGTGAGAGAGAGAGTGTGAGTGTGGAGAGAGAAAGAAGGTGATGTGTGGAGAAAGAGTGTGTGTAGAGAGAGAAGAGTGTGAGTGTGAGAGAGAGAGGAGTGTGAGAGAGAGAAGAGTGTGAGTGTGAGAGAAGTGTGTGTGAGAGAGAGAAGAGTGTATGTGAGAGAGAAAGAGTGTGTGAGAGAAAGAAAAGAGTGTGTGTGAGAGAGAAAAGAGTGTGTGTGAGAGAGAAGAGTGTGTGTGTGAGAGAGAGAGAAGAGTGTGTGAGGAGAGAGTGAGAAAGAGAAGAAAGTGAGATAGAGAAAAGAGTCAGAAAGAGAGGAGTATGTGAGTGAGAAGAGTATGAGTAGAGAGAGAGAAGAGTATGAGAGTAGAGAGAAAGAGTATGAGAGTAGAGAGAAAGAGTATGAGAGTAGAGAGAAAGAGTATGAGAGTAAAGAGAAAGAGTATGAGAGTAAAGAGAGGAGAGTAAAGAGAGAAGAGTATGAGAGTAAAGAGAGAAGAGTATGAGAGTAAAGAGAGAAGAGTATGAGAGTAAAGAGAGAAGAGTATGAGAGTAGAGAGAGAAAAAAGTCAGAGAGAGAGAGAAAAGGAAGTGAGAAGAGTATGAGAGGAGAGAGAGAGAAGAATGCGAGACAGAGAGTATGAAAGAAGAGAGTAGAGAGAGAGAGAGAAGTGAGTGGACAGAGAGATAAAAGAGAGTAAGAGCAGCATGATAAAGAATAGATAGAGAGAAGAGGTAGAGCGAAGAGTGATGGAGAAGAGCGATAGAAAAGAGATAGAATGTGTGTGTGGATTGATATTTATTTCTATTTTGTATTCTTTTTCTTAAAACTATATTACATAGTATAACTTGGAACATATAACTTAGAGATAAAAGATATCATTTTTTTTCTTTTCGAGAGTATTACAGAAAATTTCAAAAACATAAAATTAAGGTAAGACGTGTTTTTTAAGGAATTGTGTTCTCTTTTTATTATTTGGTGATTATTACTTTTCAGCTTGATTCAAATTAAAGTTATTCAGTTCAAAGTCTTATATAAGCATAGATAATTATTTATACTATTACCGTGAAATGTAATAACCCTGTCTTTCAAAATAGTAGAAAGTAGTTTTTGAACCTTTATGAAAGATAGAGATTCAAAAGTTGTTTTGAGTGGAAAGTGAGTGCTATAAGATATATCATTAATTAACACTTGTCCATGAAAAAATCTCACAAAAATAATACAAAATACTAATATGCAATCGCACACGATGATTTACTCTCTAATAATTACTAATAATTGTATACAGTGGGCCACAAAAGTGTTAGTACACTTGCAATTTTTTATAAAATGTAATGTTTTCGACCCATAAAAATTAATATATTGTAATTGTAATTTTGTTATGATATCTGCAACTTATTTCTAATGGAATGACATAATTACTTTTTTAAAAAATAGTATAACTATTTTTTAAAAAAATTAATAATCAAAAAGCTACTAAAAAATTACGCCCCAGAAGTCTTCGTACACTTAACAAAAATCTCAACTTTGCTTTAAATATTGTATTTCTTTCTTATTTAGTACTTAGTAGGACATCTTTTAGTGTCCACAACAACTTTTAAGCATCTTGGTATAGATTTAATCAGTTTCTTGTAATTTCTGCATTGATTTTCCTCTATACTTCTGTGATTATTGTTTTTACTTTACATTATGTGTTTATTTGTTATGTTTATTTTTTTTCACATCAAAATCTCACTAAATATGTTCTACTGGGCTAAATAAAGTGATTGAGGAGGTGTTTTCATCATTTGGGGACAGTTATAGAGACACCAGTGGCGTATATCGAGAGCAATGTGCTTGGCGTAATTGTCTTGTTAAAAAATGAAGTCGTTTCCAATATCCAAAAATTTTGGGCGGATAATTTAAAATTTCTCTTTAAAATATTTAAATAAAGCTCATGTGATTCACAATATCAACAAAAAATACCAAACTGCCTAATTCTGTGGCCGATTTACACCCCCCTCCCCCGCAAGAACACTTTCACCTCTATGTTTTATTGATCGAACTAGATTCTCGGGATTAAGTTTCAGAAAATTCAAAATTAACAGCAAACTGATTGGGATGGCAGATAATTCAACATTTTTAGTTCCGATAGGCCTATAATAGCTTATAAATGAAAAAATAAGGAGTTTAATTCCGTGAATTTATGAGGAACAAGAATTCCTCCACCTCCATGCTTCAGCATGGAAGTGAAGGTGTTCTGTCTCATGGGGATGTAAATTGGCCTCAAAATTAGGTAATTTGTTATTTTTTTATGGTATTGGGAATCATGAGCTCTATTTAAATATTTTAAAGAAAAATTTTAAATTATCCGCGCGAAATTTGGATATCGAAGACGATTTAATTTCTTAACAGGGTAATGAAACCAAGCGCACTGCTCTCAAAGTACGCCCCTGGTGTCTCTATAACTGTCCCCAAATTATGAAAACACCTCCTCAATCACTTTATTTAGCCCAGTAGAACATATTTAGTGAGATTTTGATGTGGAAAAAAAAGGAAACATAACAAATAAACACATAATGTAAAGTAAAAACAATAATCACAGAAGAATAGAGGAAAATCAATGCAGAAATTACAAAAACTGATTAAATCTATACCAAGATGCTTAAAAGTTGTGGACACTAAAAGATATCCTACTAAGTACTAAATTAAGAAAGAAATACAATATTTAAAGCAAAGTTGAGATTTTTGTTAAGTGTACGAAGACTTCTGGGGCGTAATTTTTTTAGTAGCTTTTTGATTAATAATTTTTTAAAAAAAAAATAGTTATACTATTTTTAAAAAATTAATTATGTCATTCCATTAAGAATAAGTTGCAGATATCATAAAAAATTACAATTGCAATATATTAGTTTTTATTAGTCGAAAACATTGCATTTTATAAGAAATTGCAAGTGTGCGAACACTTTTGTGGCCTACTGTATATAATGATTCCCAACCAGAGAGGAACACCTTTCGACAGGAAGCGAAATTATTGAGAAATGTGTTTTTTTATGTGATATAGAAATAATTACATTAAAAAAAGAGTTTCAAAAACCATTGAAAAAGGCGAGTTTAAAACCCGATATGGAAAACTACATGGTACTTGGTTGGCTAAACATCAACATTTTAATAGAATAGTATTTATGTAGGAAAGAGAATTTTTTTGTATGATCCTATCGATTATACAGAGCAGAAAAACAAAATTAATACAATAATATCTAAAATAGAAACAATATAATAATATATATTACTAAGAATTATAAGTACTTACATATTATAACGTTGACCACACAATTTCACCAAATCAAAAGATATCGTCAAATGCTGTTATTGCGAATAATAACAGCCAAAGTTAATTTCCCAAACGCTTTTATTCTTATAATCCCTCAAATACTCAAAAAGATCTTCCAAATGAATGATATTATCTCAAAAATATACAAAAAATTATAAATACATATTAAGTTCAACCAGCGTCGATTACGCATTACAATTCTTTTCTCCGATCGACTAATATTTTTTAGAATAATTCCAAAAGATGCCAAATTAAGCAATAAAACTTGAGCTTCAGACGATTATATATGTATGAGCAAATAAACTGAATAATCAAATAAATTAGAGTTACAGGAATAATTTAAATAAAGCAGACGATAATAATATGGAAGAGAATTTATACATAACTTAAATAATATTTATAACTACTGTAAAATTTAAATTAACGATTAAAAAATAAAGAAAAGATATTTAAATAGAATTAAATATTTTACAACACGAAAACAGTCATATATGTGTGGTAACAGATTTTCGTTATTGACTGCATATCGTGGCATTTGGTGACGTCTTTTCATTTGACGAATTGGTTGACGGGAGATACGTAAGTGTATATTTATAAATTCCCACAGTGTACCTTAATTTAAACCACTTAGAAAATTATTGTTTCGGTAACAATTCAAAATATAAGGAAATGAAATCATTTTGCAGCTGTCGAATGCAGTTCATATAGCAACATAGATATATATTCATTGCCTCCTTAGGCTCGAGATGTGCTAGCAGCTCAAAGGATGGATCTGAAGGATGAAATCGAGAGGCTTGAGAGGGAGATGTTGAACATCGAGCAACAGGTGAACGATTCACGAGGTAATCTGAAACTGGCCCACACCCGATTGGAGAACCGTAAGTCTAGGCCCCGCATGGAGCTGGTCAGGGACTATCCGGCAGTCGGTCTTGAAGAGGAACTGAGACATGTTGTGGAATCAAGGGAATATTTGGCACAGAAACTAAGAGACATCAAGTAAGCATTTTGTGATAGATTGATGAAAGAGTAGAATATTTATTTTTTAAGTGTGATTTTCTTCAGCAAAAGCACACACAAAACTTCAAACTATTATGTCTTCCTGTTCTTTTCTGCCACCGCAAACAGTTTTCCTTGAGAATGGTTTGTGGTAACTATATTTTTCATTATAGAATTTATACATATATACTTACATGTATGCATCTTTTTGTAAATCAACTAATGTTTGGCACAGCTCGGTCAAACATGTCTCTTGATCAACCAGTCTTGTATCAGTTTTGTTTAATATCGTTGAAACTCTTATTATCATAATTTGAACGCATCCTCTCAATCTCTTCCAAAATTATTTTGTAATTTTTATGTCTTATTCGTGAATGATGAAAATAAAATTACAGGCAGATTAAAACTGGTAAGTAACTATAAGTGGTTTAAGTTGCAAGAAATATTAGCAATCAGGAAAAAAAATTATGTGCACCATGACTGTTCGAAGAAATTATTTGTGGAGATATAGTTAAAAGATATTTATCATTCAAAGTTTATTTTAATTGCGTTTCGTGAATTTAGAATGTCAAATGGCAAGTCTTCTGGAAATTTTATTTTTGCAATCTAAAAAACTCAAACCGAAGATTTTTATTTTGCACAATTTGTAAAGATCGTAAATGAAAACAAAATATTGAATTGCCATTGTATAACAAGCTATTTACTGAATTTTTATATCCGAATTTTTCTTGTTATTCCTTTGCAGTCAAGAAAATATCCTACCTCTGCAATTCATTTATATTTTGTGTTGTTGTTTGTTGTACTATTGTAATAAATATAATTTATATTTCTCAGCATTTGCTTTTGTCAAGTAAGAAATGGTCTTTAGATGACAGATTAACGAAGAAATACGTGGGATTTAGGAGAAATGTTTTTCTGAAAATTGTCCAGAGAGAAACAAATGCGAATGACGTTAATCTATGTGACCGAGAACGGTTACTGGGCATTGAGAAGCAGCTGTTTCAGAAGTTTGATGGATAAATACGATACACTCGATAGTCTTAGGAGCTCCCTGTATTTTTTTTGAATGTGTTAAAAGATTTGAAAGTGTATTAATCAGAATGTGGTTTAGATTTTAAAAATGTATGCAATGAATTACATGTATATAAATTATGATGATATACAAGTATCACAGAGGAAAGCTCCCTCCCCAAAAAACAACGGAATTGATATCGAAAACAAAGTGAATTACACAAGCGAAAACGTCGAGTGTATTCACCAATCAGGACTTATCTCGGGCGAAATGAGTTCTGATTGGCTGAGCTGACTACGCCTTCAGTGAAAACTTTGTTGAGCGCTAGCTCTAAAATTTTCCTTGCATAGATCTACTTCGGAAAAATCCATTTTTTTTAAAGTTTTTTCTTTCCTCATAATTGAAAATTTATGTACTCAGAAAATATGGTACACATTTTGATGATGACTTTTAGATTTTTTCCTTTCTGTTATTCTGTGTGCTGAAAACTTTAATCTATGATTGAAATATTTCGAAACCTATTAGCTTGTGTCTGACGAATTGATTTTCTAATATTTTTACAGGGAAGTCCTTAAAATGAATCTCGGATTCCATCGTTTTAACGAAGCCCTGATTTTTTAAAATTTTAGTTTAGTTTTATTTTCTATCATTGATAGAAGACATGTATATATTTTACTGATGTATATAGTAACTTTACATTATTTCCCCTCTGAAGGAAAGAAAAAGTTCTAAGGATATATTTGAAATTATCAAATTGTGTTGTTTCCTTTGTGTGTTAAAAATTATTTATATCAGAATTTTTTTTTTTGTAAATACAGTCAAACTTTATTAATCCAGATTAACTAAACTTGTAATACGTCTGAATCAATGTAGGCCCACAAATGAGACCAAATAATCTACATAATAAACCTGAATTACATAACTAAACACTTTGTTCATGCATTTGAAATAAGATAAAAGAAAACAGATATTTGCACAAGAGATAATTCAAATCAATATATTATTTTCATGATATATATTAAGCTCGAGAAAAAAAAATTCTTCAAATGATTTTGGCTTTGCGTTTAGTAATTGAGATTTTCTTTAAATAACTGCTTGAATGAAGTTATGTCTGGTATCACGAGGTCTTACAGCATCAATGAGGTTGATTCATGCGACGTCATAGTCACATGATAGTGAAAGCCACTGTGATTCTAGCCAATCAATTCAAAAACTCATGTGACGTCATAGTCACACGATAAAAACTCTATCTTGTGTTTCCAACTAATCAGTTCACGCGCTCCGGTGTTGCCAAATTTTGCTCTTTGCAGAAACTTTCTCTTAAAAGTACAAACGTATACAAAATGCATTTTATTTAAAAGTATAAGCATAAAATACGACTTTTTTAATTTAAAAAAAATCTTTTTGAAGAAATTTTTTCCCCCTAACATTTAAACATGTGTTTACCCAAATATGAAATTTTATCTGAGTTTTACAAATAGTTTAATGTTTGTTTTGAATTCCATGGAAAACATGTGTTTGTTTTTATCATGTGACTTCATGAATCAAGCCCATTTCGTATAAAGTAGTTTATTATTCTAATGAAAATATTTTCAATAGTTCTTGTCATGGAACTTGATACATGTAATATGTCTTGGTAATCGCGCAATAGGTTCATTTTCTCTACGCATACGCGGTGCATGTGTTTGAAAGTAGACGCTGTATAAAAGATTTAATTGGAATCATTAAAAACCACATGAGAGCCTAGTTGTTCGATCTCTGCAGCTTTGCTGCTCTTAAGTATTGTACTTACCTTTTTTCTAATTCCAAATTGTTGACTATATTTTTAACATTGCATTTAAAAAAAGTATTTTCTCGAAAAATAACTTCTTAGTATGTGGATTAAATGCTTGGAATTCTGAGGTACATTGTTATATTCTTGATGTAATTTTATCGCGTTTTCTTCTTTTGTTTGTAAACCCCACAACTTTATTTTTAGAAATTTAGATTAAAAGGAAAATAAGTGCAAAGAAAAATATCAAAACTGAAACCAAACGCGAGAGAATATGGCCCTTTGTCGAATAAAACTAGAAATTGTGAGTGCGTGGTTTCTCCATGAGACACTAGCCACAGGTTATCGGAATTTGGCGCATTTCTTAGCTTTGGTGATATTCGCCAATGTAGTTGTGATAACACACAAAAGTACTCAGAACTACAAACAGAATATATGTAAGTATTTAGAATTACAATTTTATAGTAATATTAATGTTTTTTTTAAAATTTTATTTTCTAAGGAATGTATTGAATAGAACGCAGCAGCATCTCCATGAGGTTGAAGACGATCTTCAGCGAAAAGAACAGTCTTTGGCCATCGAGACGACATGCATCGAGCTTCACGAACGACCCTCGAAGTCTCCCTACCAGACAGACATCGCTTGGTTGGCACCCATGAATACGACCATTACTTCGAATTACACCAATCAATCCATTAATCGTGGAACCAATCAGCGAATTGTGGATAGACATGTGTCGGAATGCTTGCCACCAAGCTGTCAGAACAACCCAGAATATCAACTTGTGGATTAAAACCTTAGTTAATCAAATGGAAGGAAATCTCACTGCCTCTATTTTGTCTGTTGTCAGCAAAAAAAATATATATATATTCCTGATATTTTAGTGTTTTTAATGCTTTGATGTAGACGATTAATAATTTCAATCACTAAATATTAATGGCCCATAAAAAGAAAATATTACGCAAACTATTTATTCCAAAGGGGGAAAAAAACGTTATACATTTTTTAGTAAACTTATAATTTGTTACAAAAAATAACGACTATTTCGAAATTGAATGCTACAAAAGGACGTATGAAAATAAATTTTAGAATTACGATAAACACCAGTAACTTTATAAATGCGTTGCTTGATTTTGGAATTATTTTGTATGTGTATGATAAATAAAGATATGTATAACATAGCTTTACATTTTGAAATTAGTGTTCTTTTGACTACAAACAAATTGTTGTACCTGGTCACTTTTCAAATTTAAATTTTAACATGTGTTAATGCGTTTGAATTATATCCTATTAAGTTGCAAAAGATACACAAGTGATTGAAAAAGATCTCTGGCCTAATCTGCATCCTAACTTTAAAAGATACGAGAGTATGGGATAAATCATAGGCCAATAAATTATTACTCAGCATTTTACACTGGTTTGCGATGAAACATTAAATTAATTAATATGAAAGAATTTTATTATAAGAGACAATAGCACGAGTTGTCTCATGTCCTTTACAACTCAATCAATTTTACCAATATCGTACTGTCCCTGTTTTTCCCTTGACCTTGCAAACTCTTAATTAGAATTAATCTATAAAATGAAGACATACCTTGTAGTTTTGATTCGTGTTCCATTGGCATTTCTGTTTTCAAATTTCTACGCTGCGTCCTACAAAGAATTTAAAATCCAAACAAATGAAACTTGCAATAGTCTTCGTTACTTTATGTACTTGTCTTCGTAGAAACGGATTTCAAATAAATGTCTGTATATTTTAATCAACAGATGAAGGTAGACTTTTTAATGTTTTCGTTGCTATCCATTTTGAATCCTTTTTAAAATTATTCTTTTAATAAATCGAATCACACAATTTTTAATACTAATATAGAGTTTAATATCACGACTAAATAGTCCAGCAACATTTTCGAATCCTGATTTTACTAAAAATCCGCTTATACTACGTTAAATCTCCAAAGGCTCACGTGTGAGTGAGTGAATATTAACGTCGCACTGTTCAGCTACACGAGGGCTTTTGGCGACGGACCACGTAATTTTGAACCATGGTCAAGTGACGTGGACGACACCTGAGCTGGCACCCCTCTCCTAATTACCACACCACACCGCGGGAGGACGTTTCAGCTCTCGACAGATTTAACGTGAATCGCTGCCTTACACGGCGGGTCTTTACTGGTACTGGGCTCGAACTCATGACATGCCTGCCATGATCCGATACCTTGACCACTGGGCCACCGCAGCCCCAAAAGGCTCACGCTGGCAAGATCTGAAAAATAGGGTACCAAATCCGATTATGGATCTAACAAGATATTGGCGATTAGACAAAGCATAATGGCCATGGTTGATTTTAATTTACGTCGCATTCTCTTTAGAAACACGAGAGCGATTGAAGACAGACTTCGTGATTTTCAGCTACTATCAAGTGACAAGGATGACACCTGCGCTGGCACTCTTCTCCATATTTACATACCACGCCAACGGGAGGACTTTCAGCCTCAACAGATGAAATGTACATCGGTCCCTCAACATGGCACTAAAACTCAAATCCATGATTCGACAATGCCAGTCACGAGTTCGCGACCATGACCACTTGGTCATAATAAAAA
Organism: Trichonephila inaurata madagascariensis; assembly: GCA_019973955.1. NCBI lineage: Eukaryota > Metazoa > Arthropoda > Arachnida > Araneae > Nephilidae > Trichonephila > Trichonephila inaurata. Next base: position 495,149 of record BMAV01001401.1, on the reverse strand, counting down.
TTCCGATTCAAATCACAATCACCTAACTTTAAGCAACACATGTAGTAAATTATTTCTAAAAGCTAGAAAGTTTATGAATATAAATTTTTTTGCAAATAGTATTCTAATTAATTTTGCAAATTCTAATATGAATCGTAAAATATTTTGTAAATGCTAACATTAATACCTGTAGGAATAACATCCTTTGCTGTCCCATATCCCTCACAATGAAAATACCTGCATATACGATTAATATGCATCTATATCACTAGGTTTCTGCTTTATTGAGTGGTCATGGTCACGAACTCATGACCGGCATTGCTTCTATGGAATCTTGAGTTCAAGTCCTTTTCAAATAGTATTCTAATTAATTTTGCAAATTAATATGAATGTAAAATATTTTGTAATGCTAACATTAATACCTTAGGAATACACCAGGTTTCCCAGTCATTCTACAAATAGAATCCTGTTATACGTTTAAGGCGTTTATCACTAAGTCATTGATCTTTCAGAGTGGTATTTTTACGAGCCTTGTGACACGGATTGCTTTCGAGAATTTGAGTTCAAGTCCTAGCCGTTTAAATGACTTCCTGAGCGGCCCTTGTTTCATCGAATTCAACGGTGTAAGTCCTCATGTGAAATTCTGAGATGTTTTGACAGTCAACTCAGGTGCACTTCAGTGCACGGGCTTTTGAATCAAAAATTTAGAAGTTGCTTTAGAGGCGTGGTACACAAAACACAAATCCATCTCAGAGACATTTCACAACGCCAGCTTGTTGAACAGGAGGGTATTGGCGCAGCTCGCAATTCTGATCCGGCTGTATGACGGGACGGTACCTGAACTGTGACAACAGCCATCACGACAGATTTAACGTGCATGTTGCTTCAAAGTGCGGCATTGATAAGCAATCAGTCAATCAATCAGGGACGTCTTAAGGCATGGGCCCCGGACATAATTGGGGCCACGCCTAGTTCTCGACCCAACCTTAATAAGATCATGGTTCGAATAACTTTAACGGTCAAATGTTATTTCCGGTTGCATTCTCCGAAAAACTGGGAATTTCGGACGATATGTCAAACCATCATTTCTCATTCAGTATAATGGAGGTAGTCGGTCAAGCAGGTTTGTGCGATTGTAAGTAATACACATATTTTTGTTTGTTTCGGGTTTGTACGAGTATTTGACAACGAATGCTGTACACTGTCTACTTTTATGGGTCATACGTGAGGTCTACATTTGTGTAGGGGCCCAGGGCCTACTTTTGAGTAGGGCCAAGGGTCTACTTTTGCGTAAGGTCCCGGCCCTCAAGAAGTCTAAAGATGCCCCTGAAATCAATATCAGATACATTATTCTTTGTTGCTTCATATCCTCCAAAATCTGTAGTAATCAATATCACTAGCAACTCTTTTTTGCCATCACTTGAATTACCAAAAAATTGCTTTTATTGTTATATTTAGAAAAAGAAAAAAAAATTATACAATAATTTTTGTTTAGCAAATTAAAAAAGTAATACATTAAAAACAAAATTTACTTCATTTTATCATTTCTTTAATAATAGAAGAGCAATTTTAAAAGTTATATTTCTATTGATAACTTCAAAAATAGTGTTCTTAAAAGTATTCCTAACACCAACCATTAATTTAAATATAGCTTTAAGTTCCTTCATTACTAAATGCTTTTTTTAATGAAGAAAAAATGTTGTAGAACATTAATATTAAACTTATGCATTAAATATATATAAAAGTATTTTGAAATATTATTATACTTAATTTATTAAAAAAGCAAAGAGATACTTTTAAATTACAGGTACTTACAATAAAATATCCCCAAAACAAAACTAATATGTTAAATAATTCTGTTTAAATTTATATTAATGTAAATTTAGAAAGTTCTACATTTTTTGCAAAAGTACAAAAATAAAAATTTGAAATAAATGTTTTAGAATAAGTGGATTTTTGCCTGATCCATAAACAAGTTTTTCTCTATTCATAAATATATATATATATAAATTGAGCTACCATTTCCTACATTAAGTAGTATTTTGTGCAATGAATAATGAAGTAGCATTCTGATATGGTTCGAATGGAATAGTCTATTGCCTGCAAATCTTTAATTTAGAAGCAAGTACCATAAAGAGATTACTTCACTAATATTAACAGGACTAAAATAAAGAAAGCCTGTCATATTTTAATCTTTCATTGAAATCTTGTATAAACAACATACTTACAAAAAATTACATAAATTACTATTTCTATTGTTTGTGGACCAAGCATGCGTCAACTTTTCATATTATCTGAAATGAAAAGATCTACTCAGAAGATTCTCTTTTATTAATATTTTAAATTGATCAAAGACAGAGCATGGCTAAAGGCACTCTTAAAATTTTTATTCGAATAACTATCACACAACTTTCAACCACCAACTCAAATAATGTTTTTATTTCATCATTATTGCAGATTATTTAGAAAATTAGTAAGAAAAATTTATTTACAATTAAGTTTGTTGGGAATGAAAGAGAGTAAGTATAAGTGATAAGTTTTCTTTTGGAATCACTAGAAAGCCCTTGTTCATTCCTAGAGTTGATACACAACAGCATTCCCACTATTGATTTCCGTCCTTTAAATAATGGATGAATATTTTACAATGCATTTCAAGAATTTTATATAGTAGGAAGAGTAAAACTGAAATGAAATAATTAATCTGAAACACACACAATGAGTAAACACAAAAATAACAAAAAAAAATTAAGTATTGAGGGAAATTGATAAATGACAGATCACAAATCACAATTTTACTTTGCATATTTTAATATCACTGAGATACAAAAACATCAGATCTATAACAACACAACAATTTAAAAATGATACATTACTCCAGAAGCTGCAATTAAATTCTAAGCAAATCAATTTTGTATCAAGTAAAAGAAAATACAAAATTCTTCTTGCAATAATGTAGTCAAACATGAACTTCTTATAAATAAATTAAATGCAAAAAAACATCAATAAAAATGAAAAACAATCCATAAAAATTTTCAACATGTTTAAGATATATAAAAGAAATCCAAAGCCACATAAAGATTTTACATTCCAAATGAGATTTTATTTATTTTTCCATAATAAGTTCACACAATGCTCATATTATAAACACTCAAATTTAAAATAATTTTTTTAAAACACTTTATATACAAAATAAGTAATACATTGACTGTAAACTTGTTTATAAAATAACTTGATAGTTAGTGCTATTGACCAGAACACCAATTGCACATTATCTCGTAATTTTTTTTCACTCATTTATAAACGGCTACCATTAAATTCCTGAAACATCAATGTAAATGTGAATTTTGTAGCATTCGTACAATAAATAACTTGCAAATATTGGCATTTTACTTCAAAATCCTGATAATTACCATGGCAGTCAATGTCTTAATTAAACTTGAACTGTAGCAATTTTATAAAAATAGATTTTAAATTCATCAATAAAAACAATATTAGAAGTCATAAATATTTTTTGTCTTAACTGGACCTATAACTTCTCAACAGGAAAATGAGTTTACATACTTAGCAAACAAAGATTCATTTCTTTAAAAAAAAAAAAAAAATTCACTTCAACATACATTTTAGAAATGTCACAATTACACAAAGAGAAATACCAATTATAAATACAGATAAATACAATAATCTATTTGAAAATTTTATATTTTTCTTGCTATATGCAATATATAATTTTTTTTTAATCTGTTGTCAACACTACAATTCAGATGTACATGATATGTTAAAAAAATTTCAGAATAAATAACCCTTTCATAATATAACTTTATTTAAAAAAATTGGAAATGAAATGTTAATTTTTGATACTTAAAATACGATGTTTCTTGTTTAAACAATATCAAGCATTTGGTAATTATTGCACAGTAAATAAAACTCATACAAATTGATTTTTTTATCATTGTTCAGTAGTACTTGACTAGAATGAACAGCAATAAAAGTACAATATGAAACCTTATAGCTTTTATTAATATTTACATCAATAGCATGACAAATAAGATAAGTTTAAAAATTTACATAATAGTTATTAATTATTTACTTTATTAACAGTCATAACGTTACTTTTATATTTTTCAAAATTAATTTTTATCATTTGTTTAGCACAATGTTTTCAAAATAACAAAATTTAAAAAAAATTAATCTTTTGGGGTAAATATGCTTTCCCAGAAGAAAGCACAAAATTCATCAAAGTTTAAATTAAAGCCTTACAAAATCTTCTTTGGAATTTTTTTTGTAACAGTTTATGACTTAAATTTCACCAAAAATGGTTTTTTAAAATATAAAATTTTTTAAGAAAAGAATCATTAATCAACGGGAAAAGTCTTTTGGTCTTTGAAAAAACGGATGTTAAGTCAGGTTTAGGCTGGAAATTAAACTCCTTCGGGGCCTTTTGGGAAAAACCAAAAAAAGCTCAACAAAGTGGGGATCAGAAAAAATTTCCAAGTGCCCCGGTGAATTTGGTGGGTCCCCCCATTTGGGGTTTGGGTTTTTAAAAAGGAAGGGGTTTTCGTTTCAAATTTCAAATTTTTTTGGGATAATAGGGAATTGTCTCATTGAAAAGAAATCTGGGATTAAAAAAAAAAAAGAAAATTTATAATACCAATTTGAATTTAAAAGAAACAGCAACATATAATTGCACACACATTAAATATTTATTATTACTACTTTTGTAATACATAATTGCATTACTTACATTGCATTATATATTAAAATCTCTAAGTTCACAGTCCTTCAAGAATGTGGTAGAATAAAAAACACTGAAAACATTTTTCAGGTTTCAGCGGGGAAGTAACATTTTGGACATTATTGTATAAAACCATATCATGCATGTAATATATTTAAGAAATTTTATCAAATATTTTTTCTTTTTCAAACTTTACTTTGAACAATCCATGTGAAAATAAGATGCTTATGTATTATGAAAAAATTTAAAAAATTTGTGATATCCCCAAAATAGAAAAATTCATAACGCCTTTGGGGGGGTAGTTGATTATTCATAAGAATGAAAAACAACAAGAATCTTTTTAATGTGCTTGATACATTATTTAACAAAACAAAGAAAATACTTATTTTTTATTAAACCCTATTGGCGAATTATATGAAACAAACCGATTCCTTACATTAAAAAATGTGAAATTGGGGTTTCCGTGGTTTTTTAAACATTTTGTTGTGTTTTTGTAATCCCAAAAAATGTTTTAAAAGGTTTTAAAACACTTTTTTGAACCAAAGGGGATATATTTTTACAAAATTTTAGGGTTTTTTAGTAGTTTGCATTTTGTCTTAATGAAAAACAAAAATTTTTAAAAACTTTTTGAAATAATTGAAAAATAATACCCCCTGATTTTTGACATTTTTGGGTACCATATTATCCCTATTGGCAAATATGAAAAACAAATGTTTTGCCAGTTCGTTCCGAAATAGTGGGGGTTGACACCAGGGGGTTATTTAATGTTGGTTTGGGAAAATATGTAAACCCTTTTAAAAAACCCATTTAAAAGGGGTCTTTCAAGAAAAATAATAGCATAAAAAAAAAAAATGTTGTCTTCCTTTCAAAACATTCTACTAATAAAATTAATACCAATATTTTTTAAAAAAATCAAGCAATAAATGTATAACATTAAATGAAAAGAAAGGGGAAAACTTCCATTAATTAAAAAACAAAAGGGGGGATAATTCAAATTTTGGGCCAGAATTTCCCTTTTCAGTTTAAAAATAACCACTTTCAAACTTTTTTAAAATCCCCTACAACCGAAAAATTGTGGCCATTTTTTGTCACCAGTATCTTCATAGGTTTTTAAGCAAAATGCCCTATTTGATTCATTAGGTTTTATTGGAAAAAATTTTAACTTTTTAGAAAAAGTTCCAATAAACTGTGGGAACATTTTTTCCCGTAAGTAATTTAAAAAAACATCTTTTACTTTAAGAGAATGCCCTTGGTTAGCTCTTATCTGCAAACAATTCTCGTTCTCATTATAGCGTAAGGTAAATCTTTTCTTATCATTCTGCTCAACAACTCTTTTAATGTCTGACAAACTGATATTTTCACATACTTTCAGATTTAATAAGGCTTGAACATCAACAAAACCTGCATCATCCAATTTTAAGCCCTGAGATTCGCTCCTTCTCAAAAGCCGGGGGAAAATTTAGATGTTTGGATCTTTGTTCTTACGAAAGGGTTATTAAATTTTATGATTTAAAAAATATACTATTACAGGAATTACAACTTAATGAAATACAAAATAATAGTTATTACATTAAAATACTCATTTTCACCCTTTCTTTTTTCAGAAAGATCAGGTGGTCATAAAGGCCCACCCCAAAATTTCAAATTATATTTATTAAATATAATTTGAATATAGAACTATTTGCTACGTTGAAAGCATCAGGATGTTATTTCCAAATACTTTTATTTTTTGGGTTTAAAAAAAAAAAAATAAAAAAAAGGGGGAAATTTTTTTTTTTTTGATTATTGGCAATAATTTTAACCCGAAAAATGTTTCAATTTAAAAAAAGGGGTTACGTTATTCGTCCAATCTCTTATTTTCGAAAGATTCCAGAAACTTTTTTAAACAAAACAAAATTTTTAAAAAATAAAAAATGTTATGTTATCTTTGGAAAAAAAAATTTTTTTATTTTAAAAAATTGAAAAATAAACCATTAATTTTTATATTTTTGTATTGCCCCTTTTTTTTTTAAAAATGTGAAAAAGGGGGGCGAAAATAAATAAAATTATTTTTTAAATTTTGAAAAATTTTTTCTAAAAGTATTTCGGGGTTTGTTTAATTCCGTAATCTTTTTAAAAAAAAAAATTTTTCATATTTTGGCCCCAATTAAAAAATAAATTTGGGAAATTGGAATCAAAAGGTTTAAAAATTTAATATTTAAATTTTTTTTTTCTTTATTTTATTTTATATTTATTGGCATTTTTCGAAAAATTATTTTTTTTAAATTTTCATTTGAACAAATAAATTTTTTATTTTTTTTTAATTTCTTTTTTAATTTTGTTTTTTGAATTTTTAAAAAAAAATTTTTCAAAATTTAATAAAAAACTATTTTTTGTTGTTCTAATTTTATTTTTTAAATTTTTTAGCATTTTTTTAAAAATAATTTTAAATATTAAATTTTTGTAAAAATTTTTTAAAAGCTTTTTTTTTTATTAAAATTTATTTGGAATTTTTTAAAAATTTTTATTATTTAAATTTTAATTTTGGTTGAACCCCTTTTTTTTAAATTAAAATTCTTTTCCTAGTTTTTTAAAATATTTTTCTTAAAATTTTATTAAAATTTTAAAAACATTATTCCTTCTATAAAACTTTTTATTTGTTGAATTTTTTTAAAAAATTATTTATTTTGTTTTTCAGGACATTTGGTTTTTTCTTTTTGTAAGGGGGTTTTTTTGCCAAATTTTGGATGTTTGTTAGAAATACCTAAATTTTATACTGCTGATTTTTAAAATTTGTTATTTGCAATTTGTAAAATAATTGTATAATGCCTGTTATATCAATACAAGTGTTTTTCAAAGGTATCATCCCCTGAAAATTATCATGTTCAAGTCATTTTATTTGACCAGAAGTATGGAAGCTTTGTTGGGAATTGTTGGACTGGAAAACCAATAAAAAATGAATCTTCTCAAGTCACTTTTAATCAGGTATAAAATAATTTTTAACTATTTTAATAAAATAATTGCATTGTAAGCTAATTTATGATTTGTTTAAAAATTATTTTTTTTCATTGATAAGGTATTGCACTGATCAGAAAAGTAATTCAAATAATTTTTTATGGTTAAGGTTTATCACATAAAATTTTTTCCTTACACAGTTGTATATTATTCTATCAAAACAGTCCTGATTATATAAGAAAAAAAAATTGTAATTTATAAAAGAAAATTTATTCTTAGAAAAAGAAAAAATGCTGTGGGAAAAATTTTAAGTCAACATTTGGTATTCTATTTATCTGTGGAAACTTACAAAAAGCCATCAATTGACTGGCAACTTTGTAAATAGGCAAAGTTTGATCATATTTGCTAATTGTGGGTACTATTTTGTCCTCAAACGATTATGATAAAAAGAAATATTTAATATTTTTTAAAAAATAATCTTTGCTGATTTAGAAAGTACAATATTGAAAGTAAAAAAAGAAATTTTTACATTTCTTGTTTTCTATTTTTGAAATTTCTGATTAATGGGAGACTTTCTTTCCTTATGGTTTGTAACTTCATAATCTGATTAAAATGATTTATAAAAATAAAAGTGTAAAAAATGATTAGTGAATCAACATTCATGTATGAAGTATGTAAATCCTTGTATATCACATGCATAAGTTGATTATTTTCCCTATATATATTTAAAATTACTTCCTAATGCTACTAGTGTTGAAATAGAAAATACAGATAATCAAAAAGTTGAAAAACTCTTACAAAAAATGTAACTTTTTTTTTCTTATTGCTTTAATTTTAAAATCGTATAGTTATTAATAAATACCACAGTTTTATCAAACTTTTTAAATTGTAAGAGTTATTTATTCAGTTAATGTTCAGTTCCATGTTTATTTTATTTGTCTCTCTTTTTTTACTATCTAAACATTGATTTCATGTATTATAAACTTGTTTTTTTTTTAAATTTCATTTTGGTAAAATTTAAAGGGAAAAAATTTAAATGCATAATATAAAAACTAAACTTTTCACTTAGTGGTAGATTTTTAAAATCTGAGGTATATTTTGGAATTTACTAATCAGTTACTAAATATAACATAGTTATACATAGATTAGAATTATTTCTGTTGTATATGATATTGAATTTTGATCAGACGTCTTATAATATAGTATTCTAGCATATTATCCTTGAAATCAGGCTTGAGATTTAATTGTTACATTGATATTTATGAAAAGTTAAATTGTCAATCCTTTTATTTCCTAACAATTTCAAAATATATTTTTAGAATGTTTATTTTTATACATCAATACCTGTCAAAGATTTACTTCTTGTTGTTGAGCTTGTTACCCAATCCAAAATATCCAAGAACTTCAAAACTTGTGGATGGATGTGTCTGCCTTTACTTAAAAATGATGAGGATGATCTAGATGAAAAGAATACAATGCACTACAAGTATGTATTTGTATTCTGGGGTGTCTTTTTGTATTATATTAGTGCATATTATAAAATAGTAAAAAAATGCAGTTATATAAGAGAGGTATACATACCATATTATAATATGGGTAATTACGTATTAGCGCCAATGCATCAAAATTTTTGCCACACAAACTATGCCATATTATCAAAAGAACTAAAAGACTTACATCTTCATCTTAGAAAACAAATCAGTCAGATTTTGGTTGAAAATAGCAGGATTAGTGTGGCACAAATTTTGCTATGGTGACTTTTAATACATAAGTACTTTAATATGTACATGAAATGGAATTTGAAACTTTTTTTAAAATTCAAGTGTTTGAGAATTTTAAAATGAAAACTTTTATATTTTATTGATGTAATCATGTTTATTCTGATATTATTATGATGGTATTTGATTGTTCTGTTAACAGTTTTTTAAAATATTCTCTATATATGATTTTTAAACTTTTAAGTTTACACTTAAAAAAAATATATATTTTATTTAATGAAGTATGCAATTTATTCCTTTTAGAGTTCCTTTAGTGCAGGGGAGTCCTCTTTCACTAATCATCAATAAAAAAATTGGTAAGAAATAAATATGTTTTTATAAAATTATTTATAGATCTTCAAGATAAGCATTTATAAGTAATATTTTAATAATTAGTCAAATTATTTGCATAGTTAAAAAGAAAAAGAAGAAGAAAAAGAAACCAGAACCGATGGTTAAATCTACTGGGATGGAAATATCATTATCCCAAGCTCCTCACCCAACTCTGCTGAAAATTTCTCATCTAATTCCTGAAAACATGCTTATAGATGCCTCTTATGAAATACCAGGATTAATGCCTATGTCATCTAAAACTCTTATTGGTAATAATATGATTTATGTTTGAGTTTAATAATTTGTTTAGTTTTAGAAGAGATCCTTACTAAAAAATATTATAAACGCGAAAGAGTTTGTATGGATGTTTGTTCCTCTTTCACGGAAAAACAGCTGAATGGATTGTAATGAAACTTTACTATAATACAGCTTATACATCAGAATAACACATAGGCTATAATTTATAAAGATATTGTGTGAAGTTTCCAAAATATAATGATAATTATCAAGAAAGTAGGAAAAAAATGCCATCTGCAAAAAAGCCTGCAACAGCATAAATCTCTTTTTAGTGTGAAGCAAAACTTTCCCTGTTTGTTTTGTCTACACCTTGCCTCAGTGCACGCTCGTTTTTAATTTATTCCTTTGATATATTTCTATTGATATATTTGAACTATATTTCGAAGGGAGAGGGGGTGGCTAGATTTTAACATAAAATAAATACAACAGAAAGTAATATTAACGTATTACACTTCCGTTTATAAACTATTTACACTATTTTAAGTGTTTTTTACACAAAATTTGTAACAATGTGTTACTTTTGCTGAGCAGAGATCAGCTTAGGAAGGTGTTTTCAAAAATCGATCAAGAGAGTTACGGGGAGGTATAAATAAATAAAAATCCCTTTTATCAGTTATTAGATCTACAGATTTAAAATTTAACAAATATCTTTTTTTACGTTCATCTGAGATATGCAAAAAGCTTTTTTTTGTTTGTTTTGTTTAATTTGCAATTCACATAAAATTAATTCATTAAAAACTTCTTTATCCTTCAATATGTATTGTTTAATTTTTCAATTCACCCATGCGACGAATGGGTATACCAGCTAGTATTCTAATAATTATTACAGTTTTCAAATGATTTATAAGTACTTATTCAATAATTTCAAGATGTACATAATGTTAGAATGGATTTATTTTTACAAAATTAGCTTTTATTTCCAGATCCTTCATATTCTTTGAAACCTCGCTTACAAAAATGTATTACTTTTGTATTGGAAAGGCTTTGCATTAGAATGCATTCTTCTCATGAAGAAGTTGAGGAAGAAATTATTGAAAAGTTTTGTAAGTATCAAGAAAAAATATCAATTCAAGGAAGCTAATACCAAAACTGCTCGCTTTTTGTCTTCTAAAGCCAGTGTTGTTCAAAGAAGACTGCAGGTAATTATCCAGAATGAGGAGAATTTTCCTGAAATAAAATATTATTTTTAAATGAATTAGCTTTTATATATTTTTTATCAGCTAATAGGAAAATATGCCAATTATACATTGATCATCACTCTTTCATAATGTTTTGCCTTTTTTATACGGTGCTTATATTAATATCACACAACACTATATAGAATTGAGTCATAATTTTTACCATAGCTTAGAAGTTTGTGTCATTCAATTTTTGGTTTAATGCTGGAACTTGATTTGCTTTTCTATTATACCATATATTCAAAAACAGAGTTCATTAAATTGGCAAATTTATGTTAATTTTTAATTTTGAGTTCTGTTGAAAGTGGTTCTAAATTACAACTAATTTTTATAGTAATCTATTGTATGAGTAAATTTCTAATCAAAATTGAATAAATATTTAAAAAATAAAATTAATAATAGTATTAATTGAGATTAAGAAAACTTTACAACAGTTTATTATGTTGAGGATAAAGAAATAGTATGCTGTTATTTTTATGATAATGATTAATTTATTTTCCTGAAGAAAGCATTATATCAGCTTCAAAATTTTGTGGTCTTCTTTTAATGCAGGTTTCTGTATAATGGCTATTGTTTCATTCAAGATCCCGATATCTATCATTTGCACATAGAACCACCTGTCACACCAACTCTTAGTAAAAATCTTAGAAGAGCTTCCAGCATGGGAACTTTGAGGTATTTCATGTTTAAATTTAAAATAAATACATCTAGTAGTTTTTTCTAATAAAAATTTCAAAAATCATAATTATAAAATTTTTTTATTTAAAGTCACTATAATGTGTACTGAATGGTAATTTAAGAAACATTTCAAAACATAAAAAATATGCAATATATAATTTGCTTCATTTTTAAAGTTCTGTAGGATTGTGTTCTTCAAAAATATGTATTTTATAGATATAAGAATAGAGATAGAGATTAAACACACACAAGAGAATGTCACCTCTAACAATTTAATTCAGTCAGGTTTTTACAACCCATTTGTATGAATTTATTTTTGTTCTTATGTTTCAATGAACAAAGTATGGAAAATATCCCATTTTTAAGAATATTTTGGTTATCAGCCATTCTTTAACTGAGTAATTGATTTAAATTTGAATGTTTAGATATTGCTAAAGCTCTAATTGTTTCTAGCTCATGATTATCTTTTGATTGATTTCATTTATAGTTTTTGGTGATATGGAGCCACAAGTGCTAATTACTCTATTTAGATCATAATACTCTATTGAAATATTTCAGCAGTTGTTTAATAATATTTGTTGATTAAATATGTACATAGTATCAGTTTTCTAGCTGATGTTCTTAATTATTGATTTTTAAAATTGTTTTTCATTCAATTCAAAGATCAGAATTGTTTGAAGTTTTTGAATATAAAATGACTCATATTTTGAATCTGTTCATGGAAAATTTACAAATGTAATATACTTTTATATCATGAAAGATCGAATATTTTAATTAACTGTTTGTAGCATTGTCGTGGTATATGAGCAATCATGATCGGGATCTCAGGACTAACATTGTTTCTCTTGAGACCTAATGCTACTAAAAACTCACCATGTAGAGGGGCTGATGCACATGAAGTCTGTGTAGGCTCAAAAACTTCATATTGTTTTTTGTGCCCAAGTTTTGAGAGTGCCGGCTGGGTGGAGTAGTTGGTTTGCCTTCTGCACCTAAGGTTGTGTGCTGTCTCGACCCCGAACCAAGTTGGGATTTTCATGATCCATGATTCAACAGTGTCCATATCGTGTGATTATGCGGCGTATAAAAGATCCTTTGAGTGCCTGTTTGGCTTAGGTGATCTTGGCAAAATTAAATTCCTAGAACAAATTCGCATCGTCAGAGCTCGGGTGCCTCCTTCTGGAGAGGAAACCGGTCGTCAAAATTACTTGCGCAATTGGTGTCGCCTGTATGGTGCTGCTCTAAAAAGTGATACCTGGGAATGTACTAGGTCTGCAATGGTAAAAATACCAATCCACTGCCCCATTGGAAAAAAAAAGTTTTGAGAGTGAAATGCCAGCTTAGATGTCAATCTCTCATCACTTGACCAGGGTTCAAAATTACAGGATCCTTCACTAATAGTCCTTGTGTGATATTGATAAATACTTAGTTACTTTATAGTTATAATATGTTGCTAATTAAGCTGAAAATTTACTATATTGTGTTACACTACATCCTTTGCAGGCAAATCAATTTATCAACTGAACTATACTTTGTGTATTGTACTTATAAAAAGTTGCTTTGGGGCAAATTTATTTAAACTTATATGTAGTCATTTTAATTTTTGTATAATTATTTAAATTTTATTGTATGTTACAATATTTTAAAAGTATTTTTTAATTTTTTTTGCAGTGAATCTAAAGAAGAAAGCCTTGTTTTGAGAAGTGACATAAAACTTTCTAAAATACCTGATGATCCAAATATTAGTATTCTTTTTCTGCTGGAATATGTGATTTCCATTGCCTAACACTAAGGAAGAGGTTTGTATACATGCTTTTAGGGCTTTTTTTAAGTAAAATTTTAAAATAAAATTTTGTATTAACTTGAAGCTTATGTGTAAAATATTATATTTGGAGATTAAGAGTTTGAAATAGAAATTATATATGTATATATATATATGGATGTTTCATTGTTTTTCCCTCATCTTTGGTTTTTGGTCTGGGATAAAATACACACTTCATAAATTTGTTACATATAATAAGTTTTTCATTTAAAAATAAGTATATAATTAGATACTTTTTATGACTGAAAAATGTTGTAAATATAAATCAGTGTTTGTACAAGTTATATAATTAGGCCATTATTGAAAGTATATTTAGCTTGTTCCCCCAATTTAATACACATTTAATTTTTTTTTAGTATCTGAAAGTTTGTAGAAAGTAAATAAGAAAAAAATTGAATTAATTTATTAAATCAAGAATAAAAATGTTTTCCCCTATACCTATTACCAATACAGGTCACTTTCTACATTACAGTATTAAAATTCATAGAAGTGATTTTTATCATGGTGCAATTTTAGAAATACTTATGCATTTTATATCAAGAATACTTTTTTTTGTTTCTATAGATATTACTCTATTTTAATAATATTTACATGTATAAGTATATTTTATATCATATTTTCTATTTCATAAATCATATAAATCTTAATAGAGGGCTAAACATCCTTTATCTGCAAACTCATTTTACTTTCCTGACTCAACTATGATACTTTTAATATATATAAGTATATAATTCATAAACCAGTTAGAGAGAGAATGTGTACTATTTTTTAAATATTTATAGCATTTTTCTAAGGAAGGATATTTTTAGTTCAAACTTTCTTTTATTTAGGAACAACATATGCCTTCATCACTGAGTAAAACACCAACTAGTAATGTAGCTGTTGTGTGGGGTTTTTGTCATCTAGCCAACTTAAAAGAAAATCCATCTCAAAGTATTGCTTTAACTTGTGATCCATCTTTATCTCCACACAAAATACTGTTCTTGAAAACTGCACAAGAGTTTGAAATGACATTTTCTGTGTTTTCTCTTTTAAAGCAGGTAATTAAAATTGTATATTTTCCTTTAAAAAAATTCTCAAGAATTTTATGATTTATATAAGTTAATACATTTTTTAAAAAAATTCTTTTTCACTATGAAATATTGTTATTTATCTATTTGCCTGTCTATCTTTCAAAAAATATCCTTTTCAATTACCATTTTTTAAAATGTGTGGCTTGAATTTTAAATAAAATTTTATTTATCTATTCACCAAATTAAAAAAAAAGGCTTTAAACTGACAAAACAATAATTAGTGATTGAAACAATTGCTTGTGAGAAAAATATGTACATAACCTCTTGTTATCTAGAGAAGAGGAAAAATTGAATAAAATGTGTGTGGCAAAGATGTGAAAATTCATAAAAGGTTTTTTTTAAAAAAAATGGAAAATGCATTTTAGTAGATTTATCGCAAAACAATGATAGACTGTTATGATCAAACAGTGTTTTGTTGTACAAATTTTATACAGAAAAACAACTACTCTTTTGGAAGAAATAAAGCAAAATATGAAAAGATAATCCTCATTTTTTTAACTGCTGTAAAGCATTTAAAAGAAATGAACTGAGTGCTGCAAACTTTAAATATTTTAATCACCTGTATAATTTTGTTGATCCTGTTACTAAGTTTACATACATAGAAAAATGGAAGACTATTCTATTTAGTAAAATGAAAATCATTACAAACTGCATGACATCACTTAGATGTGTTCATATGGAATTTGTGGGGAGTCATCTTCATATAAAAGACTTGCTTCTTGTAATTTTGAATATCGTTAGGGAGTTTTAAGCACATAAGTGGTTAGAATTCAAGTAATATAATGTAATTTAAATTTAGTTATTTGTGTAAATAAACTTTTACTGTTGATTTGTCAATGAGGAAATATATAAGTATTAATAAAAGTTTATTGCATGATTTTATGTGATAGTAGACTCTGTGGCACATAAAAACTATGGATGTGTATTAAAGCAAATTTCATTGAATATTCTTGAAAAATAATTTGTTTGTGATATTTAAATTAGTTACCTCTTAACAGATGTGAAGGAATATTTTTGTCATCTAGGTGATAATTTCAAACTGATTTAGCTAAACTATTTGAGAAATATTACAAACAACTTTAATACTATTTTTTAATCATCTGTGTTCATAATATGTATGAAAATTTTCTTAATTCTAGTGTTGGAAAATTGTGACCATACAATAAAAATAAAATAAATGATACTTTAGGGTTCTATTCTCTGTAATATTTTGCATATATTTTAAAAAGCTTTAACAGTAGAAATACAGAGCACAAAATTCAAATCATTTTAGCTAACTGTTTGAAAAATATATTGAACATCTTTAGATGTTAGTTTTTTAAAAACTAATTTGCTTTTTGATATACATAACGATTTAAAGATTTTGCATGAAATTGTTTTTTTTCATGTATTGATCATTTTCGAAGGCGATTCATAAACATATGTTTCACTTCTGAGGGATGAAAAATTTTAATAGTTTTTATAAAATACATGTAATTTGTAATATTTGATTGAGACTAATTATATACCTTTAAAAATAGTAACATAAATTAGGCTACTTAAAAGGGTTTTTTTTTAATAAAAAAAATCATTGAATAGAATATTTTAATATGTTTTTTTATGAAGTATAAATGTATTAAGAAAGTTTTAATAATTCATGTGATTCTAATTTAAACTTTATCTGTGTACATCTATTTTGCATTTTCAGAATAAAATTCCACCTGTCTCCTATTTATCTGAGGATCATGCATCTGGGGTTGATAACTCAAATTCTGAAACACAACCAAAGATGTCTTATTTTCAACCTGTATTAGGTCATTCAACCCCTAAACATAAATCTGTTGCTGATATCCCTATGTAAGTACTGTATTCTTTAGTATCATGATCTAATTTTACTAACTATTCATTTTTATCTATGAAGAACTTGGTGCATTTGATCAGTTACGTCTATAAATTTGGTTATATATAATTTATTTCTTGCTGCAAATAATTTTTCATGTTTTTCTATTAATATTTTGTTTGAAAATATTAATAACCTTTGATGGCTGATTAATCATGTTTTTGTGAAATTCTGTACTTTAATGGAATGTTACAGAAGATTGTGGAAACAGTGTATAATTTTAATAATTTAAAATGAAATGTGGAAGTTTAAAATTACATGCATACAAGTAATTGAATAAATTGAGGGCATTATCTCTCTCTCTTTTTCAAGGTAGAAAACAATTTAAGAAAAATTTCTCTTAGTTTATTGGCATATTTATATTTGTTTAAAATTAATGTTACATGTAAATTAAGGAAAAATCAACCTGTGTGTACACTTTTTTTTTTGTGTGTGCTTTTTTGTTGAAAAATTTTTTCTCTTGATTTCTCTTTTGAATTACTGTTTTTAAATTTTATATATTCAGGACAGTTCAACAAAATGAAGTTGATTATTCTCAAAAAATAATTGCAAATCCAGGGAGTAGCAAGTATGATAATGTAAGTTTGTATGAAATGTTGTTTTGTAATTTCAATGTTTATAAAAACTCCATTAGTGTTTTTTATTATTATCATTCATTTTAATATTATTTTAGAATATGGCTTTGCAAGAAGTTACTTTAGTTTCATCAGCATTACCTTTGGTTCCTCCTTTATTGCATTCATTTCCTTTGTAAGTCAGTAAATTTTGTTTCTGAGTTTCTAAATTAAAACTTTTAGTAATGAATTATTCATATTCTGAGAAAAAAACAATAAGTATAATGAAATCCTTATAAATTAATCAAAATTCCATGTATGAGCTATTTGTGTGTGATATGAAATAAAAAAAGAAAGAAATACAAAAAAGTATATATATATATAATATATATTAAAACTATATCAAAACAAAATTAGCATCTATATTAATTATTCTAAAAACCTATTATTTCTTCAAAAAATTTATGCTTGTATTTTTAATGTGCCTTTGTAAACTCATTTATTATATTATAAAAATAAAGTTAATTTGATACTACTTTTTTGTATATGTGATAAGTCACCCACTATTTTATATATAAAATACAGGGGTGTAACTACTGCTGTATCAGCCATATCAATGATATGATGCCCCCAAGCTGCTGAAGCTCCAACTTGTGTAACTGCATTCCCACTAACAGGGTTCACATATCTAAAAAGGGCCCCAAAGGAATTTAAATACTGGGTTTCCTCAGAAATAGCTATGCCAATGATAAAATGTATAATTTTATTTATAAAAATTTGCATCTACATGTATCTACTGATTATTTAATTAGAGTAAAATTTTTTGAAAACATTTGAAATGAATTTACTTTTAAAATATCTTATGTGTCAATTTTATCATATGCTGAGATACCTTGTTTTTAGATTGAAAATTATATTAACATAAGTGCTGTGTAAAATTACCTTACTTTCTATTTGTATGCATTAATTATTACATTAACCACTAAAAAATGAATAAATTTCTAAGTTAATCCATATGAATAAAGTATTTAATATTAATTTTTTATTCTCTTCATTGTTTTGTGTCCTTTATAAAATGTCTCAAATGCATAGCTTTTAAAATACCTTTTAATTTTTTTGTGTGTGTTTAATTTTTGGTTAAATCCTATTTTAATGCACACTTTTTTTATCATCAACTTAGATAGTTATTGCTGTCATCTTAGAAGTCCCATATATAGAAAAATTAGATGTTCATGCAATTCAGTACCATTTATTCCCTCTAGAATGTTATTGAGATTTTTTACTTTGGAAGCTTAATTAACATTTTTTTTCATTCTACTTCATAGCTTATGACATAATTATCAAAAAATGACAGTAGGCTTCATATATGTATTTGGTATTCGATAAATTTTTTAAAAATTTTCTCTGATATAATGCATGATTTTTATGAATAGTGTAAGGATCAGTAAAATTTTTTACCAAGCAATTTAATTTAAATGAATTACATTTGGTGAAAGAAGTGGCAAAATGCACTAATTTTTAGTTTTATTTTATTTTATTTTGTACATTTTATATGTACAAAGTTTTTTTAAAATATAATAAACTACTTATTTATATTCTGTTATAGTTTGATTTCATATATAGTGTAAATTTATGCACTTTTTCAAAAAAGTCAGGAAACTGAACACTTAAGGAACTTTGGATGACAACTTTGGACAATTTTCTTGAAATTTAAAAAATATTTTTAAATTCAGAAACATGAGATCATATAATTTGTTCATGATAAATTCATAAATATACATCTGTTCAAAAATAATAAATTTTTTTTCTCATTAGAAATGTATTAAATATGCATTTTTGTTCAACTTCATTTTCTTTAGAGTGTACCAAGTTTTCTATCTGTTATTAATTTTTTTGTAACTGTTACTATTCCAAGGATATTTCTTTGGAATAAAAAACAGCAAAGAAAAAGTGCATTTTAAATTTCAGTTATTTATTAGAGAATTTAGTATGATTTAATGAATTAAAATATTTAAAAAATAAGCAACTGATTTTTTTAAAATTTAAATAGTAAACAGCTATAAAATAAATAACAAAATTTCTTATTTCTCATAAGATTTAGAATAACCGTTTTGGGAGAAGGGATATGAAAATAAATGTATTGTGTATTCCATGTTTCAGATTGGATTTCAAAATATAAAAATTTTTAATTAATGATCAACAACATATTTTTTTATTCAAGTTATTTTTTAAAAATTTACTTCATTTGAAAAAAAAATTAGTTGCTGTTTACCATTCTTTAGAATTTTCTCAAGTTGAATATGAATTTAGTAACATGGATTTGAAATCGCTCATCCGGTATAGCGGTTAGCGACGCTGACTGTTGTGCTGTTGGGCCTGGGTTCGAATCCCGTGTAAGACATGAATGTCTGTAAATGTATAGTGCCTTCGCGGCATGGGGGTACTTTAAATAACCATCGAGCCTCAAGTCCTCTCGTAAGGTTGGTAGAAGGGGAAAAGAGGTGGGAGGCCCCTGACTACCCCCAGGGTGTTCTCCCTCAAAATTGGGGTGAAATTGAGCTAAATCGTTCTGTCACCTGTATGGTGCTTAAAGCTACGGCTAACGACAGGCGTCACTTAGCCCTTTGCCATGATGAATTTCGTGGGCCTTGAACTGGCATTTGCCGATCAGGTGGCATTAGTAACAACAACAACATGGATTTGATCATGATAAAGAATATGTATTAGATTATATTTCATAACTAGAAGTTTTTCTTGTAAATTTTTGATCATGCTAATCAGCTAGTTTTGTTTTTAGGGAACCTGGAGAATCTTCCAAAACATTTACAAAATTGTATTGGGACAAACTTCAACCAGTACTGGATCACCATGGAAAATTTGCTACTGAAATTGATAGCTCTGTGCATTATAGAATAAACACAGACTTGGAATTATATTGTCCTCCTCAAAAAAATGAATGCATGATGCAATTTTTAGCAATGTCTGGGTATGTAATTATTTGTAACTTGAAAATTTTTCCCTTTAAATATTAATTTAAATACTGATCCATGATAAATTTGAAAATTGCAAAAATTCTAAGGAAACTATATATATATTGTTAATATATAAAATATTTATTGTTAATTTATAAACTTAGATTTTATATATACTTATATAATACACACATATATAAATGGTTAAAAAAGAAATTAGATTACATTTTGAAAGATAAATGGTTATATACCTATCTTATATAAAGTTTTATTTAAAATTTTACCATATTCAATTTTTGATTAAATATTATTAATTATTTATAATAGACATGTTTTTCTTCTAAAAAATCATTATGTAAAGCATGTAAAATGTAAGATTTTGCATCTAAAATTTTATTTTTGATTATATTAATCTAATAAATAATATTTAATATGCTCTTAAAATGCTGAGATTATTATTTGTAGATTGTGTGGGTGCAATATTTAATCAATTTTAATTAAAATAAAGGCCCAGTATTGAAATATTGGTTGATCTGTGAAAAATACATTAAAATTAATGGATTATTTGTAAAATTTTGGGAATTATAGTATACATATTGTTTATTTTAATTTTTCAGTATAATGGAAAATATGGATGTACCACCAGAGGTTTTCTTTACCTTTCAGTTTTACCGCTTTCTTCCCATCAGAAGTGAATGGTAATGCATTGTATTAAAAGTGCCATCTTTTTTTAAATGTGTTCCTTTTTATATCAGAGTTTAATTTAGTGTTTTCCATTGTGAGATTTATGAATTTTTTTTGTCAACTTTAAGAAAAAGTATTATGGTTATTTATATAATACTAATATATTACATAATAATATTGTGTTTATTTCTAGAATGTCAGTTTTATAATACTTATATGTATTTTTAAAGCTTAATAATTTACATTTATCAAAAACAGGGATAAAATGGAGAAGAAAAATGTACTATTCATAGGACACAAATAAAATAAATAAATATTTTTAAAAAGCTTAATGAAAAATAAAATATCATTTATAAGAAAAAAATGAATAAATTTTTATGCAAATTATATTAAAGATAGTTATTTAACTCATTATAATATTTTTTGGTGTTTTAATGAAGGAATCATAACATTATTATAATTACATCATTAAATCTAATCAAACTATAAAATAAAAATCCAAGTTGAGCTGACAAATCTGTAAAAGAATAGTACAAATTGTGTGTGTGTGTGTGTCTTGTAAATTTACAGAATTCTTCAAACAAGGTTGTTAATATTCTTTTTTCAATATCTGAATTTGAACAAAAAATTTTCTTTCAAGGTTTTTATTTTCTCAAAAATGTTTAACCTTGACAATGTAGAAAATTTGTTTTTGTTTATCATATTTTCCTGTTTATATGATCATTTTATTTTCTATTCTAATTATTTTAAATTATAGAACCAGACTTTATTTCAATTAAGGTTGTGGTAGTCTAGTGGTTATGATCACTGACTCATGACCACCATGTTCATGAGTTTGTCTCTTAGTGCCACAGAAGACCTACCATATATAGGAGCTGTTTAGAGGCATGTAGAGGGCTAAACGTTAAATCTGTTTGGTGTGGAAGTTTGGAGAGGGGGTACCAGCTGAGGTATCATCTTCATCACTTGACCATGGTTCAATATCATGAAGTCCATTGCTTTATAGTGGAAGGTTAAACTTAATTTTTATTTCGATATATTAATTAAAAGAATTTTTACTTCTTAGAACATTGATGTTTTATCTTATAAAGACACAAATCACAAAAATGCTTGTAATACTTGAATCTTTTGATTATGCCTGAATGGCTTATTATTTGAAAATACAAATGTTGCTAGAAGATAAAATTTAAAGCAATTGAGTTATCTAAATTTGGATTTCAGCAACAAAAAAAAATATGTAGATGATATCACCAAATGTATATGTGTGAGTAGAACAATTAAATATACTTTACTATTCATTTTGTTTAAATAATAGAAATTGTATTTATTAGAAATATCATATAAATTAATTGCAAAAATTGTAATTATATAATTACTTAACACCAAACATTTTTAGCACGATGAATATAGTTTTTAAAATGTAATTTGAAGATTTTTTGGTACATTCATAGTTATTTCTTTTATTTGTACAGTATGCTACTTAAACCACTTTCTGAAGATACTGAAGGAGTTCCGAAGTCGTCATTGGTGTATGCTTTTCTAAAAACTCCTGAAAGAGGCAAATTACCAGGATTTCAGGTAACTATCAGAATAATGTACTACATATATTTTATATGTTTATTAATTAATAAAGAATATATTTTAAATGAAGAATAATTTCTTCCTTTTGATTTGATTTGATTTTTTGAAAAGAACTAGCTTTTGAAGGAAATTTGGTAATTAAGAATCATTATGTGAAGAAATAAAATAAATGTTAATCCATGATGGAATTCACAAATATTCTATAAAATTTATAAAAATCCCATAAAAAAAAAGTTAAATATGTGGTAATCATGTTACAACAGTGATTCTTTTTTCTACCAATAGTTAGTGATTACATACACATACAAATGTAGTACATGACTACTATTGAACCTTTGAGTTGTTGATTATTTAAATCAGCTAATATTTATTCATTTAATACATCATTTAAGCATTTTCAAACTAATTATATAATAATAAATTAAGATTTAAAGCAATAAAAGTTGGGATTCATTGAAAGATTATACACATTATTTTTATTTTTCATGTTTTATACTAAAATAATGGTATCTTAATATTTTTTTTTAATTATTCCTTCCATAATTGAAAATAACTCTACAAAATCTAACTCTTAAATTATGCGTAGGAAAACGCTCTTTTTCCCCAAAAGAGTAAATTCTTTTTCCTTCTCAGATTAGATGTGCTCTTTATAAAAGATTTACAACTTCACACATATCATATATATGTACTGTAACGTCGTCAGTCATTCGTACACAAAAAAAAATTTGTTACAGCCTCATTTTAAAAATTTTAATTAATATTTGATAGATTCAAAAATATTCATTAAATAGGCCAAGGCCGGGCGGACAGTCTTTATCACTCGAGGTCAATCCCTAGCTTTTCCGGGCTCCAGTCCACTCCATGGCTCTATCTCTCCAAGTTCCTCTCCCCGTCCAAGTCGCTTCAGGTTTCCTCTTCTCGTCCGTTTCTCTCTTCTCCGTCCAAATTCACCCCTTTTAAACACCAGGGCGGGTCCACCACGCGCCCTCGTTCTCCTCATTGGCAGGTCAAAAAAGAAAAGGGTCTGCCCTCGTCTTCCTCATTGGCAGGTCAAAGAAAAGGTCTGCCCTCGTCCCCGGGCCACCTGCGTCTCTCATTTTCGCGGAAAACACGAACACATTCCCCATCCGTCTGGAATCCAAGGGCGCCATAACTCACATCTATTCATCTCACACCTGGGCTTCACAACCCCACTCTCAATGCCTCGACTTCTATTCAAAACTTTCATAAAGGAATGCCTATTGACATCTGCATTCCTTAGCCATTGTATATTCCAGACCAGATGTCTGCGCTTGTCGGAGGCCAGTCAACAAACAATGACCCCATGGCCACCTGCACCTGTCATCCAACATCTGTTTGGTGATGGATGGATAGGGAGATTTCAGATGGATTGACGGGTGGGGTTCACATCAATTGAAGACGTTACAGTACTTTATGCTATTATTATTATATTTTATTGGGAAAATGATGGAATTTAACACTTGCAAAAATGTCTCAAAATTAAATAATTTAATTTAAGAAATTAATCAGGATTTTAAAAAAATATTATGGAGAATTTCCATAAAGTAGAAAAGGCAGCATTATAAAATGTTCCAAGAAATGTGCTGTTTCAAGAGAATGAACTTAAATATAAATTCATGTTAATACCTTATAAAAATATGTGATGAATCTTCAGATGTTACCCCAGCTTCTTGTAATACTATTATAATTCTAAAAACAGGTATTCAAGCAGCCTCATAAATGCTTGCAAAATTTTTTATGATCTGTCTAAATAATTGATTTAAAAAATATTTTTTTTATTAGATGCACATTTTAATTAAGTGCATATACCCTTATTTTTTGTGATATGATTCACCATAAGTATTGATTAGGAAGTAAGAGTTATCATCTGCAAAAACTTCAATATTTATTTTGCATTCTGTTATTAGTATAAACATTTTTAGCTCCCTTTGTAGACATTTCTGTAAAAAAAACTATAAAAAAATTTCAATTTATTTAAAAATATATACTTTTTAAACTTTCTAAGTTAAAATAATATAATAATGATAATGAAAAGTGATAATGGTAATAAAGAAAAGTTATGGTAGTGAAAAGTATTTGGTTATGTAGAAAATTTCATTTTGAATGTACTTTAACTGCACTGAAAAATCATATGAAAGGTTTACTGTTATTTTTGGAATAACAAGTAAATTGACTTTAAAGTGATAAACTTTTAAGAATGAAGTGTTGCTATGTATTTATTTAATAAATGCCATTTTTAGAGATATGGTGTTATATGTATGAAATGCACAAAGTAAAATAAAATATAATTGAATTATATTTTCTTTTATTTTAAAGTTTAATTCAGAAATTTCTTTCATGAATTTAGATATCATACAACATTGATCCTACTGAATTAAATAAAGGAGAATTTCATTCTTTCTTACTATACTTAATGAAACAAAATCTTCACATTGATATGTGGAATGGAAAATCTTTATTATACATAGGAACTGTTGTCTTACCTTTGAAAGTAAGTTTAAAATATTAATATTTGTATCAACTCAAGCATTGTATTATTTAAAAGCATTCCAATATGCCTTTTGTATTAGTTTGTTAAAATCATTAATGGTTCGAATTTTAATAAAGTTATTTGCTTTTTATGCTTTTCTTTAATCAAAATTTTTCTTTTCAAATTTCAAAAATGAACAGATAAAAGTATTTTAAATCATGTATACATTTATTGATCTTCCTTTTTTGTTTTCCAGTATTTTTGTAGGCAGGGAAAAGAGGCTGTAGTTTCTAATCTAGAATTAGATATTTTCAATTGTGAATATCCAGATGAAAGTCTTGGTCAAGTTAATATGCCTACAAAAACACCTCTGGGAAAGCTACATTTGCGTGTAGCCAGCATTCGACATCCTTTGTCTGCAAAAGCCTTAGAGAATTTTGAAGGTATTTAATATATATGTGCTGTTTTCTGTATGTTATTCTTGTAGTAAAAACTTATTGATTTGTTGCACTATTGTTTTACATTTATCATTTCAGAGTTGTAATGAAAATGTGAGTTTTACCTTGCTTTTATTCATGTTGCAACTATATTAATTTCTTTATGCCTTCAAAATATTACTCTGTTATTTAAATATGTAAATTCATAGCAACTTTGAGTAAAAATTGAACTGTATCTGTTTTGTGTAATGGGATTTTATCACTCAAATTTTTAAAATTGTTGCATTATTTATTTACCGCTCACACTATATTTACAATTAATTTCAATATTTAAATCTTACTTTGATGATGATATGAATCCAATAGTAAATAGAAAGAGTTTTCTGATGAATTTGGAATCTTAGTGCTAAAAAAATAATGTGAAACTAATTAATTCCTAATTTTGTTTTTACCTGAATTTAGAAATGGAAGAAAATTTGAATTCTGTTATTATTTCTTCAAAGTTGAAAAACCAAGAACTGGCATGATGCGTAAGTATATAATTTGCTCTTTTAAAAGTTAATAATTCATTTCTGTACTTAAATTTTTTATTACTTAGTATGCTAATATCTAACATATTAACTTCTTTTTTTATTGTTTTAGTGTAATGTTGTTTTAAAATAATAAAATTTCTTTTGTTTCTGAAGCTTATACTGTATCAAAAGCAAAAAGACTTGCTGACACCAATAGAGAATTGTCTCATTTGCTTTCAACCAGAAGTTTGGTTGGTGAATCAAAAAGTATGACACCAAATCCTCAACTAACTGAAGAAAGAAGAAGGAAATTAGCAAGGATGGAAGCAGTTCGTAATTTAGAAAATAATAATCAAACTACAGAGGCTAGAAGTGATGTAAGTAATGAAGGATTCCCCAAATTTGGAGAAAACAGAAAATTTTGCAATCAATATCTTACACTTTAAATGAAAATAAGTCCTTCTTTTTGAAATGTAATCATTATTCTTAAAACTTTGCCTTCTTTATTAGATTTTTCTAGTGCTGTTATGATGTTGCTTAAATTAATAAAAATCCTTTGTTTGTGAATATATATATATAGAGAGAGAGTGAGTTAAAAAAAGTATTTTTTACTTTTTGCTGTAAGATTATTTCAAAGTTTACATTCACATTAAATGATAGTGTAGACTTCAGTAGTTGAAGTTAAATTTTTCTGTTACTTATTGTCTTGAGGTACTTTAATGCTGGTCATCATTAAAATTGTTACTCCTACAGATTATACCAGTTGTTATTTGTAAACATATTACATTAGAAAATTCATCCTTATGTTTATATATATCCTTATCTATTTTCCCTTTATAAAATATAAAAATACAATCAAAAGCTGTAAATCATAAAAAGAATAAATAAACAAGTGCACAAATGAAAATTTGAAAATTTTCAATGCAATTGAAAGAGATGCTGAATTAAACTTACAGTGATGGGGCAAAAGCAAAAAGATATTTTCAAAATGAAAATGTAAAATAAATGAATCCAGGTTAAAGATAGTAATGATTAAAACACGATGGTTTTTCTTGTGTTTATTTGTAATTGAGTACTTTTATTTTATATGGAAAATTTTAAATGTTATTTGAACATAATCATTTTTTGTTTTGAATGAACCCAAAGTACTTCAGCTTTCTGCTTATAAAAACTATTCATATAATGAAATGTCTAAATAAAATGTTAAATATTACAATATTTTTGTATAAATATTATGCTTTGTGTTTCTTTTCTCTCTCTTTATTTTAAACGTGTCTAATTTGCATTTTAATTGATTTTGACTTATCTTATATCTAATTAAATATATCATGGAATTAATTTTCTTAGTTTTAACATATGTACTATATGATTTTTTTTATAAAAAAAACTTTAAGAATTTAACTTTAAGAACTTAAGAAGAATACTTAAGAACTTTTCATTCGATACTGTATTCATACAATAGTATTTATAATATTTTGTTTTTGTCGTAAATATTATGGCTAATAGTGTAGTTAATTTATTGTACATTTTCTTTCATTGATAATATTAATAGATCACCTTTATAATTTTTTTGTAGGGCATGCAATATTTCTTTAAGGAAAGACAGCGAGATTTGTTGAGCATAGAAACATACATTCAGAAAAACAAATCTGAATTAATACAGTCATTTCTTCATAAATCTGTTACTTCTGAGAAAAGAATTTATCCATTAGTTGGCTCTAAAACATTCTTTGAATTTGTTATTGAAAACCCATTTCCAGTTGCAAAAAAAGTAGAAATTGTCTGGAAATCTCCTGAATTAAAGTAAGTTTAACTCAATCTAAAACTAGAAGTTTCATAGTTTTTTTTTCAATTCCTACCTATTAGCTCACACTCTCTATATTTATTTATTTATTTATCTTGGTGGAATTTTCAATCGTTAATAAAATACATTTTAAAGCACTCAATTGAGCTGAAATTTTATATACATGATTATTTTGGTTGACAATACAGTAATTTAATTTTAATTAATAAAAATTAATTGATTAAAACTAATTATTCAAAGAATTACAAATAAGCCACGTTGGCATCATTTTTGGTGACTTGTGTCAAAACTTGAAAAGTTTTTTTCTCACGTTTTTAAAGCATTCAGTTGAACTGAAATTTTATATACACGATTGTTTTGGATGACAATACGATACTTTAATGATAATTAATAAAATTAATTACCACTTAATGTTGTGATTCTGTCATATGTATATACATATTTATATTAAGTTGTAACTATTTAATAAAAAGTAGCTAAAATAAAATTTTTCATTGTTGATCTAAGTAGGAATTGACTTAAAAATTGTTTTTTTATATTACTTGTTTATGAAGTGTATTGTGTGAGATGTAAACTTATATTTATAAATTTATGCCTTTACATCAGAAACAGTTTTGAAATCTGTGACCATTTATTTCATTTTATCTAAAGCAGCTTTGGGGATTGAATTCTCCAAATACATTTTATAGTTGCATTTAACTTTCCTATATAGTATTTTCATGTCATAAATATTATTTTTGAGATAACTGGGATATATTAAATTTTCTTGGAGGGTATCTTTTATTCTAATGATCAACTAACCTTGAAGCATAAGCTCATGCTTCTAAAAGTGGTTTTATTCTTGAAAGGCAAATGTTTCAATATTCGAGTAATTGCTAAGAAGTAAATCTGAAAAGAAAATAGGATTCAATAGATGAAATCTTATTACTTATGGATATTTAATCATTATACTAATGGGGCATTTTAAAATTCTTCTCCATTCTATAAACTTTCTCATGTTTGAAATAAGTTCTTTACAAATAAAAAGATATTTAATATATCTTTCTTTAAAAAAATGTATAAATTTTTTAAATTTTGGGAGTGTGGATTAAATTTACCAATTTTTATAATTAAAATTCAAAATATTTTTTTTGAAAATTCCTTTTAAATTTAGAACTTTAAATTCAATGAAAGCAGTTTTATTATTTTTTTAGCTAATTTTTTCTACAAAGTAACAATTGCAAAAGTTCATGTAGAATCAATCTTTACTATGTATTTCATAGAACAGTTTTTGCCATTAATATGTTATGTCAATACTACTTTTTAAAAATTGATCTCAAAATCTTTGAATATATTTTTTTAACCTATCTACTTACAAAATTTTAAAAAAATTATTTGTTTTCCACACATTAGAGAAGCTCTTCTACACTTATAGATCACATCATGGTTGATTGGAAATTGTATTTGACTTTCCACTTAAATATAGTAAAAATAAATTTTTATCTGACCTATTTTTGTTCACCCCTTGATTTGTTGACTATAATTGATTTTTTATAGACTGTACTATTTTTGCCTGATAAATTTCATTCCTAATTACTTTGAATCTTTCTTGAATAAATCTAATTTGTTATATTTTTAGTGCTTTTCAAAAATAATTTGCTGTGAATATTTGTTAATTTTTTTTATATGTGTTACAATTTTAAGATGTGCAAGTATTTTGTTTTATCGAGGCATAATGTTATTTTACATGTCTTCTGTTCATTTAGTCCATTTTATTGTAAACAATTTAATAACTTTAAATTTTAGTTTGGTTATGGACAGTAAAGAATGGCAAACCCTTAGAACTATGAACAGCATTTCTCAAAGTGTTAAACCTTTGTCGTTTGTCGACTCTAGTCAAGAAATACCTACCATACAGCTTCAAGCCAATGAGAAAGTTCATATTCCATTTACATATCAATGCTCATCGGTTCAAATTAGTCAACTAGATTTGTTTAAGGTATGCTGTGTATTTAAATTCTTATTATATGTGTGTTTGTTGGTCTTAGTATGTATGTATTTTTTATAAAAAATATTTTATTTATTCTTTTTTATAGGCAGTTTCAGGGCATTATTTTACTGCTGAAGTCTTATCATCTGTTCCTGCTTTAAATAGTTTAGATTCTAGTACAAAGGTAATAAAATAATTTTCTAGATTATAAAATATTTTTTATGAATTCATAACTTAAGCATGTTGATTGCACCTCTTTTTTATTTAAATTTTGTTATCCCTTCATTATAAAATGTATTCCATGTAAAAGGAAAATTCTACATATAAACAGAAACTTGAAATTGACATATATTTGTGAAAATGAATAAAAAAATGTAATTATGTATTTTCCAATTAAGAAAATTTAAATCAGTCAATTTATGCTCAAAGGAAAAATAATTTTCAATGATGAAATTTAAGAAGATTATTTTTATTCCTTCAGAATGACTTATTGTTACATCTACAATTTTGGTTTACTTGAAATAAATGATGTAATGTTATGTTAATAAATATGTAATGTTTAAAAATACATTAGATTTTTTTTTAGTGATTAAGATAAATCTAAGAGCTAACTCACGAAGGACATTTTCACTTTTTGACATGCAGAATAATTTTGTTACTGCAATATTCTATTTAATATCTGAATAATAAACCATTTACATTGTTGATGGCAACCTTACTTTTGGGAGTAATCCTATTATGGTATTCATTATCATTGCAAATAAAGTTATTTGATTTATTTCCATTTCTTTGCTGAAAATATATTTAAGTTGTGGTAGTCTAGTGGTCAAGGTCATGGACTCATGGCTGGTGTCATGAGTTCAAGCCTAGTGCCACTGAAGACCCACCATGTAGAGGGAGCCATTGCACATTAAATCTGTCAAGACTTGGAACGTCCTACCATTGGTATGGTGTGAAAGCTAGGAGAGAGGGGTACCAGCTCAGGTAATGCCATCATCCTTGATGGTTCAAAATAGCTCTTGTACAGCTTTATAGTGTGGCATTAATATAACCTCATTCATGCTGAAAATATTTTCTCTTTTATGATACTTTTCTAATCACATTTCTTTCAATTTTAATTGCTGTATTTTATAAGTTGCAAGCATTTTCTCTGTTATGTGAAATTTTATTTCTTCATTAAATTTTCTGTTTTAAGTTTAATTTATATTTATCTATATTTCTAAAATTAATGTGCTATAATTTTAAAAAATGGGATTGTTATATAAATAATTGAGCTTAAGTGAATCAACTTTAAACTGAATAATAATATTTTTTAAAGTAATTTTTATTTTCCAAAAATTTTGGTATTGCATTTTCTAATTTCCTATGTCATTTAACTTTATTATTTTCTATAATTTAAATTTTATTTAACATTTTTATGAGTATGGAATGGAATAAATATTTAAATTACCTTAATTTTAATATGTTAAAATTTTATACATAGAAGATGAAATAAATTCTAATTGCAATTAATGTGTTTGTGTGTTGTAAATTTTTAGGTGCGTTTTACCACTGAAGACCAGACATTGCTGGCTGTTCTAAACTTAACAGTTCAACCATTGCCTCCTTCATTCACACATATATTTAAATTCTTGTCAATGGAGCATTCTATGTTTAAGAAAAGTATACAGATCAGCAGAGGTTAGTGTTGAAGGTCAGTGAAAAATCCATTATTTTAGATTTCTATTTAGTACTATAGACTGCATTTTATTTATCTTGTACTTAAATTTATTAATATGTAGCTATCTTGTCTATTTAACTACAAATGACCTTTTTGCTTGTTTGTTTCTACTGCATGAATTTACTTTATTTTATTTATTTGTAATTGTTCATTATTCCTCACTGTAGATATGAATACTAATGAAAGATTTACAGTAAAATGCACAAATTCAGATGTTGTATGTTCTATACAAGAAAATCAAAACTTGGAAGAAAATGTGAATTTGAGCATTAAGGTAAAGACTTATTGTTTTTATGCAGTTATTTCTATTAAATACTTTTGTACATAAATGATATTCTTTTTTGATATAATTTTGGGGCAATTTATTAAGCATGTTCTTGTTAGGTGAATGGATTAGTAGTCATAAACTTTGCTTAGAAAAAGCTGTTATAGATGTATTTTTTATTTATTTTTTAATACATATATTCTTTAAGAATTATAATTTATTACAATTAATGTTATATTTTTAAGTATTTTGAAATTTGTCTAATACTATTCCAGCTGTCTGAAATCTTATAAAAATTGGTTTTCTTCAAACATATATTAATAATTGTTTAAAGGATGTATCATAAGATATTTTGTTCATTTCCTTTTTATAATATATTAAAAGCTCCTTCAGTTTTATAAGTTTCTTTTAGAAAGTGAAGTTGATCAATTACTATTATGAAAAAGATATTTTTTTTGTATGAAATTGAAATAAAACTTATTGCTAATATTATCAATACAATTTTGCAATAAAATTTTACTTTTAATTAGGCTCCCACAAGAGCTGCTGGGAGATGTACAGAATTTTATGTGTTCATTTACAAAGACAAATACCAAATAACTCCATTTCAATCCTGGAGTATATGTGTGTGTCCACTTCAGAGGATTGACCTGTCATGTGTTGCTGGACAACTAATGAGATCATCTTTATTAATCAGGTACATCTTGTTTAAAGTCCTTAAATATGTTTTTGCTTATTTGCAAATTTTTAGATGGGTATTGTTTTGTTTGCTTTATGTAACTGTAGCCATATTGTTATTATAGATTCTCTATTGAATTCATAGATTACTGAAAAATGTTTTGATCTTATACTTTCCATTAATAATCTTTCTATTTTTCTATGAATTTCTTTTTTCTTTTCTTTATTTTTTTGTTAAAAATATTGTCTCCTGTTGTATTTTCATTACCTTTAAGACCTTCAATTCAATATGCAGGAGTCTTTTAATTCTCTAAATGAATGGAAGCTTTTATGAGGATGCATATGGAGTTCATTTGAGAAATGATGGATGTTTTTTTCATAGTCCCCCTTCCAAATTCTGGCACCACAATAGACACACCTTGTGGAAAAACTGACAGATGTTAAATCTGCTCTAAGATCATTCTTCACATTGTTGTTGAGTTGGAGGGTAGACAGCCAACTCAAGTGTCATCTTCATCAAATTACCATGGTTCAAAATTATGAGATCCATTGTTTTAGCCCTCCTGTTACTTTGAAGTGAAATTTTTATTAAATTTTAATTAATTTAATTTTTATTATTTATTAAATTTTTATTTTTATTATTGAAATTATATATATATATATTCAAATTTTAAATCATTAATAAAATACTTTCTATTCATCCATTCAAGTTCAAATATATTTTTAAAACTTGTAGTGGATGTGACACTTGATGTTAATACAGTTTTTTCAAATATTAATTCATTTATTAAATTAAAAAATGACTAAATAGTAACAAACAAAAATAATAGTTCAACAGCATATATAGAAAGGAAAATTATTCGTTGTGTCCGTGTTGCACAATGGATAGCATGTTAGGGACTTCTAATCCAAAGGTTGTGGGTTCGAATCCCACCTGGGGTGACCTAATTTCTGAGAGTGGGATTTCTTTTTACTATACTATTTTATTAGAATAATTAAACTTAATTAATGAATAAACAGTAATAAACAAATGAGAAAAATAGTCCGCTATATGTATAGAAAGGAAAATGGAAAATTGCTTTCTATTTTGTCACTTAATATTGGGATTCCGTCATATGTATATACATATTTATATTAATTGCAACTATTTAATAAAAAGCAACTAAAATAAAAATTCTTTGTTGACCTAAGTAGGAATTGGCTTTTTTTTTTTTTTATATTACTTGTTAAATTATTTTTTATAAAAGTAATTGTTCAGGTAAAATATTATGTATAAAATAAGGTAATGCTACTAAAGATGTTCACATTTTCAACACAACATATATGTATGTATATATTTCTATTCTCAGTGAAAATGGTATTGATGAATAATGAAAAATATTAAAATACTTACCTTTTTTATTGATTTATTTTCATTAATATTTGTGTTCTTTCCCTCTTTGTTTTTAACTAGTTATTTTTATTTGTTTTCGTTTCACCAGAGGTACACATGCTACAAACTTAGTGAGATGTTCTTCCAGTTCTAAAGACCTTCAGCTTCATCCTCTGAACCCTTTGTATTATCGCCTTTTGCTGTACAAGAATTGTCAATGAACATCAGATCTCTCATACCAGGAGTAAAGTAATGAGAAAACATACACATTTTGTTTTTCATATTTTCTCAGAATAATGCTTCAGTCCTAACCATTTTATTCATTTTCTTATTTAATATATTTTGGACTGATGGAATTTTACTATGTATAAATTTTAAATTTCATGCTATTTGAATGCATTCTATTATTATCTAAGTGAACATATTATTCCTCCAAAAGTATTCAATCCTCATGTGATATCAAACATAAAAGTTTACGCAGAAACATTGTTTGTTATTTTATGGACAAAAACGTTTTCTTTTACGAGTATTTACTAACATTCATGTGAAATCAATGACTGTAAGAAAGATAATTTACGAAAATGTGTTGTACTTAAAACCTAAATTTTTGAAAGGTAAATTTTAATTCATCTTGAAAATTTGGTTAAAAATTATAAATCAAAAATTATTCTAAGCTTTATTGCTTCATTAATAGATGGTATTATATGGGGACTAAAAATCTAATATAAATTAAGATGTAGTTAGAAATGATGCAACAAGAACTATGAGAAACTTACAGGCAATTAAAGAAATCATTCAAAATAAGACATTGTCCAACCATTAAAAAATATCAATTTTTTTTTCTTAAAGAACAAAGCTTGTGCTGAATGTGTCAAAAACAGAAACCTCTGAAGTTTTCTTGTGAGAAATATCTTGAGACATATACTGTAAAATCTAATGTATAACGGGCACCCTTGTTTTTTTACAAAGAAACCTGAAATGTATGTGCGCAATACTGTTGTTTTGAAGTCATTTATTTGAAGTATTATTCCAAGCTTTAGAAAAATAGTATATTTCTATAACTGCAACCCGCAAGTTCATAAGGAATATTATTTGTCTTAAATAAGCAGTGTTTCAATATATGCAGAAGTCTAATTTTTTGTATGCTCATCTTTCTTTATTTTTAAAGCTCTCACTTTTATACTCGGCGAATAACTGCTTACTCTTAAATTTCAATCTTATTTTTTGTTATAAAAGTACGGGATTTTATGGTACTTTATACTTTAAATTTGACCCATTTATGACCAACTTGAATGTTAATTTTTTGCTCATGTTTTATTAGATCGAAATTAAGTAGTGAAATCAGTCTTTTGAAAACTGATTAACTAAACAACAATTTTTTAATTGGAAAATTTTTAAACTTCTTTTTATAGTGAATTTGAAAATTACATTATAAAGGGTGCATGAATGCAGTTCAATCGCTTAGATCTTTAATAATTTATTCTTAAGTACAATATTTCAGTCAAGTGGGAACTTTCTTTAGATTTATTACCTATATCTGAAAGAGTTAAATAGGACAAGATTATTGTGCAGTTGAAGTTTTATTTGGAAAACATTTATTGTTCCCCTTTTGTCATTGATAATATTAAATATTATGAACACTATTATGACTGCTTGTTTGATGAGATGAATTAACCTTTTTCATCAAATGCTTGATAATCTTAGTTTTTTTATTTTTTAAACTTAAATACAACATCAAAGATACAGATAATCTTAAATATACAAGAAAATATGAAATATGATACTAGTGATGCTTACTCTGGAAAATTCATTAATTATTCAGGTACTTTCAAATAACAATGGTAAATCAAGCCTTAGAACAAATACTTCAGTCTTGGCTTCTAGTCCTCTCTTGCCAAAAGCCTTCTGTGACCAAAGCATTTCAAGTGCACCTCACCATTGGCAAGGAAACTGCCAAGGTATCACTTATTGTATTCTTAGTTTCAAATTTGCTATTGTATTTGTATGCCTCTGCTTAAAAATTTGATGGATATTTCTTAAGTAATTCATAAATGAATATAAAATAATCCTGGTATATGGATTGAAAACGTATGATTATTGATTATCAATTGAGTTCCATGAAAATAATTTTCCGAACTTTTTCTATCTGCAGTCCACTGAGGCATTATCCTAATGATTTGATGTTTTTTGTATGAAAAAAAGTTATCTTTATTTTATAATCATTTTTGAATAAATACAAACATGTGCATATATATATTTTTTTATTATTTACAAAACAAGTTTTTATGTTTGTAATTTACAATGAAATGACTCAAATTTCTCACTAAATTTTAGGTACACCTATTGTAGAATACGTTTATATTTCCTTTTATGGTATAGCAAGGGGTAAAAAGGGTTTGAACCTTGTTGTCAAACTTAGTTTTTAGTTTATGTGAAAATGAATAAAATCAATATTTCACCCATATAAGAAAACATACACTTACACATATTTTGTTTTATTTTTTTTATATATATAGCGCATCACATGTACAAATCCATATCCTCAGGATCGACGCTTCATTTTACATTCTAGTCACCCCCATCTGCTCCAACTTCGGGAGTACGAATTTTCTGTGGCAGCTGGAAAATCTTACCTTTTGGGACTCTACTTCCTTCCTCAGGACTTCATCTTCACCGAGACAGTATTTTTATACCTCAATGACGCAGTGTCAGATAAAAATGAAGAGACTTATTGTATTAAAGTTGTTTGCCAATAAAAGGTCCTTTATTTTAAATTTCCAAGCATTTATCTTACTTTTCGTTACATCTATTAGTCGTGATTCTAATTATTTAGGCTCGGCCAGAGGAAACAAGTATGTCTCCAGTGGATTCCATCACATGTGGGTGTGCCTGGGAACGAAGCTGCTGATGAGCTGGCCGGTAGGGGTTATGATCTCTCTAAACCCAGTTCCACTGTTTTAACCCATTCGGAATGAATTTGACTTGGCGAAACCCTCCTGCTCACCACTGGCACGCAGCTAAGAGTCCTGGCCTATCTTTACAGTGCAGGAGTTCCAGGGCTCATCAGACGGCCTTGGCGCGCTTTAGAAGCGGTCACCTGCGTAATATGACTTTTGTGCAGGGAGTAAAGTCTTTCTTTACCTGTCCCTGCTCTCTCCCTGCTTCTCCTGCTCATCTTCTGGACTGCTGGGGCATTTCCCTGCGACAGTTGTATGAACAGCAAGATCTGGTGTGTGACACTATTACGATGAATGGTCAAATGGACTTGGTGTAGGCTTTCCTGCTCCAAGGGGATTGGAAACAACGACAACAGCAACAGTCATGATTCTAAGTGGAATCATTATGATTGAAATCTCAAACTATTCTTTTTGCTTTGTTTTCTATATTTCTGTAAGAAATATTTTCACGAAACTTATTACTTGCAGGGACGTCTTAAGGCATGGGCCAACTAAGCCCCCGGCCTCG
This sequence comes from Trichonephila inaurata madagascariensis, assembly GCA_019973955.1. Taxonomy (NCBI): domain Eukaryota; kingdom Metazoa; phylum Arthropoda; class Arachnida; order Araneae; family Nephilidae; genus Trichonephila; species Trichonephila inaurata. The sequence goes on along the minus strand of BMAV01001401.1, from coordinate 457,986 downwards.
TTTCTTTCTCGATTCAATCTTAATAAGATTATGATCCTGATAATTTTTATGGTCAGATATTATCCCCGTACATATTCTCCGAAAAACAGAGGATTTCAGACAAGTCAACTGGCGAAAGTGGTAAGACTGTATTATTACGTGATGACCGTTGTCCATGTCTAGGCCTATGCCTAATACCATAAACAATCATTCAATACATTTATCGAAATACGGCCTTCGTTCGAGCCGATTTGTGCTTAGGTTTTTGAGATTATGAGTCGTACACATTTATTTGTATCAAATTACCGTCTGAAGGAGTATTTGTGACAATGCATGGTATATACTATCTACTTTTAAAGATCTCAGATAGGGCCTACTTTTGCATATGGTCCCAGATCCTCAAAAATTCTTAAGATTTCTCTAGGCCCAAGGCTTCAAAGAGTCTTAAGACGTACCTGACTACTTGTATTATTTCTAACACGATGCCCTGATTACCCAGTGATCATGATCATGGACTCGTGGCTGGGGCCTCTCATGGGTTCGAACCCTAGTGAAACTGAAAGCCAGTCGTGTGGAGGGGTGTATGTGTGTTAAGTGTGTCAAGGCTGCAAGAACTCTCTGAACTTGGTGTAGTGTGTACGTTTGGAGAGTGAAATGCTAGCTCAGGTGTCGCCCTCGTCACTTGACCAAGGTTCAAAATTGTGAAGTCCATCGCTTTCGTTTTGTTTTATAGTGCGACATTAATAAACACTCACTCGCTCAATTTCTAACACAAGAAACTCAATTAAATGGTTTATATTTATCGAGTATAAAATTATGTTTTTCCCTTTTAAAAAATCAAATTATTTTAGAAACATGAGAGTTTGGGGGCAACACTCGTTCTAAATCAATAGGATTGTTTCACTTCCCTAAATAGCGCATAAAATACAAAAAGAAACCAAAAGAAGCAGTTGTTTTTAAAATTAAATAAATCCTGAAACTGAAAAAAGATAGTAAACGAATATTAAAAAAATAGTACCAGTTTTTCTCTCTCCTCTCTCTCTCTCTTTTAATTTCCTGCCTTTCAAAAAAGCTGCCGTTGAAAAAGAAAAAAGGATGACCTGTTAAACCTAATTTTTCAATAATATAAAAGTTCACAGGAACTCCCAGTTAAATATTCCAGAAGTTCAGTAGTAGTTTTCTTGCCATCCAATTGGATTATAAGAGTCAAAGCCAGTAGTAATTTTAAAAAACTTAAGTGTTTTTTTTAAATTTGTATAAGGTTTCAAATTATTTGATAGTAATAGAAAACTGAATAGTTTTGTAAAATAACGTACCCATAATTTTGGTACTCTTATTCTTGTGTTCCATAATGTTATTTTATTAATAATAAAGAGTTCTATTAATAATAGAGAAAAGCCTGCAACCTCTTTATAAAACAAATTTTATAAAGAGATGACAGGATTTCAGAGATTTCATTCTTACCTAGTCTACCAATGGAATATGAAAGAAATGGATTCTCAACTGTTGAAGTAAAAATCATTATTTGTGGAATTTGCTCATGGCTGTTACTAAGAGACTGTAAGTAAGAAGTACAGGAATATGCTGGGATTACAGTTTCTGTTACTGTAGTAATGCTGTTATTACTTATTGTGAGAGAGTCTGATACATCATCAGGATTCTATCTGGCGAAGATATGAGTGAGTAAAGTTTTAAAACATCTTGCTAATAGATATCATGCATATTTTTAATTTATGTAAATGAGAATTCATGATTTAATTGTAGTTTTGTAATCCGGCTGAAAAGTATTTAAAGAAATAATTTTAAAACATGTTCTACTTCTGAGAATTTGGCGGGGAAGGGTGGGGGATTCTTTTAGGCAAAAAAATGAGAAGTGCATGCCTTTCGTTTCCAAGAAAATTTCATATTTTTATCTTGATATAAAATGTTTCTTTTAACTATACGTTAAAAACTTTTTTCTTTCCCTAATGCAAAATTTCATAGAACGATTATTAAGTACATATTAAATATTTTAATAAAACGTGGTATCATTATAAAGTATAATTAACATTTTTTAATCAGTAAATTACAATTATTTTAGGTCTCTGTTAGGCTCGATTTCAATCGTGCCCACAATCGGTTTTTGGCGGCCCCTTAAGATTACCACAAAGAATATAAAGAATTTCTAAATGTCGAATGAAAAAGAAATTAAAAGGGAGGGGGATGCAGTTAAAATTCTTAAAAAAATAATAATTTGAGGCATAAAGAGAAGAATTAAATATTAAATAAAAAGCGACGAAGGATTGCGTGTGGGATGTAAAAATATTATGAAATATTTGTCAGACTTAAAACAATGGAAATTCGCAATTTGTTTATCGTAAAACAATTTGTGTTAACAGATTAATTATTTATTTCGAATTTGCACCGTAAGATCACCAATAAAAAAATTCGAACATCTACTCTCTTACTTTTTCAGGAACAATTTCCGTGTTTCTAACACAGTTCATAACGGCCGAAGTCAGCGCAAATTTAACTGAAATTGTAAAACAGAAGTTCGAACCCTTAGAAAACAAAAATGATGCGAAGTGTAAATTTAAATAACTTTTTAGTCCGTAATGATTAATCGTGGAGCCCTCATACTCTTTTCAGAAAAAGATCTTGGTAACCATCCATAATATCCGAGATATCTATTATTCCACAAAAAGAAATCACAAAAATAGAACACGAATACTGTAACAGCATCCATTATAGAAATAGTCAATTTTTTTTAAAAACAAATCAATCGCTTGAAAATTATAGTTACCGCAATAAAAATAAACCGTTAAAAATAACGATCCTATACGTAAACGCTACAGGAACTACAGTACCAAACGATACAAATCAAAGTACGTAACAATATTGCTATGTTATCACGCAACCTGGTAAAAATCAACGCCCACAATTTGATGGATAACGTACCGGTATCAAATTAATACCAAAATATCTATTAAATGTAATGCTAATTTTATAATATTTCGGTGTGTAATCTTATGTTTAAGTATATATTATAGTATTTGTCATCGTGTGGTCTCCGTTTTTTCTGTGAATTGATTCAATATTTTCATCTGCAGATTCTTCCGGAAGAAAAAGGTCGCTCAATTTGATATTTATATTGGAAATAAGCATGCCTGTATTTTAAGAATATAAAGATAATGATTAAATCTATAGTTATTTGCGAACACTAGTGTCAAAAGTTAATATATCGCCATAAGTACAATTCAAAAGCTTAAAGAGTAATTTAATTTATTAATTTTAGTGAATTAATTTTTAATTAATAGGAGTTTAAAGCCAGAGAGCATTTTGCTATTGTGTGTACAAATTCGAAATAAGCCTGTGTGCTCTTAATTATTCATTTATTGTAATTTTTATTGACACAAAAACATTTCATGAAGGTTTTCTTATGATAATTTATGTTCTTTAAGAATTTAGATCTTACTGTACAATACTATTTTCGGAGCTCACTACATGAGTATCCCTTCAGTGACCGAAGGAAACCATGGTTTACATCAGTGATTCTCAACCACGGTGCCGCGGCACTTTTGTGTGGTACCAAATTTTTTTCAATTCCTAGTATTAGCTCACACTCTCTATATATTTATTTATCTGGGTAGAATTTTCAATCGTTAATAAAATACATTTTAAAGCGCTCAATTGAGTTGAAATGATTATTTTGGATGACAATACAGTGTTTTAATTATAATTAATAAAAATTAATTGATTAAATCTAATTATTCAAAGAATTACAAGTACAGCCACGTTGGCATCATTTTTGGCGACTTGTGTCAAAACTTGAAAAGGTTTTCTTCACATTTTAAAGCACTCATTTGAGCTGAAATTTTCTATACACTATTGTTTTGGATAAAAATACGATAATTTAATTAACATTAATTGACAAACTAATTATTTAAAGAATTACAGATATAGCCACTTTGGTTTCATTTTTAGCGGAAAATGTTTTTTTCCCACATTTTAAAGCTCTCATTTGAGCTGAAATTTTCTATACACTATTGTTTTGGGTAAAAATACAATAATTTAATTAAAATTATTTGGCAAACTAATTATTTAACGAATTACAGATATAGAGCCACGTTGGTTTTATTTTTTGCGACCTTGGGTCAAAACTTTAAAAGATTTTTTTTCTCTCGTTTTAAAGCATTCAGTTGAACTGAAATTTTATATACACGATTGTTTTGGATGACAATATGATACTTTAATGATAATGAATAAAAATTAATGACCACTTAATGTTGTGATTCTGTCCTATGTGTATAATATTTATATTAATTGCAACTAATTAATAAAAAGTAGCAAAAATAAAATTTTTCTTTGTTAATCTAAGTAGGAATTGACTTAAATTTTTTTTCTATATTTCTTGTTTTAATTATTAATTATACTCTGAGGGAAAAAAAATTCCGAAACCAAATCCTTTGGCCGTTTTATAGAAATAAACTATTCATAAAATTGTTATTTACCATTTGAAAGAGATAGAGTTAGAGCAAAGAGTTTTATTCATTACTTCTCAAATTTAGATATAAAAATATTTGATTAGGTTAGAATCCATTTGTAATAACGGATACACATCTGCGTATGAATTAACTGTAAATGAAGAGATAAAACTAATTGCGCTCTGTAATAATCGAGATTTAATTTTAAAACATTCGAAAGAGTTTATTTATTCTTTTCTTTTTATTAAAGTTACGGACGATTATCCCAAAATAGCCAAAAAAGCTTTAAAAACATTGTTGCAATTTTCTGCGTCTCATTTGTGTGAATTCGTATTTTCAGCATTAATAAATATAAAAATGAAAAAAAAAATCGAAACTTTTTAATGTAGATGACGGAATGAGTGGCACAGTAGCTCACACAGGAATTTTTCAAGGGGGTCTGGGGTTGAAAGTTTATCATTCTTGTATCATGCTATTTTTGATTTTGTCGATTTTAGAACAAAACACAGTAAAAACTAATTATTGTAAAATGATTAGCATTAATTAATAAAATGAATCATTAATAACAAATATTTAATTAAATTTTACGTATTATATACGTAGAATTATAACCAATCGGAAAAAAATCAAGGGCTTTGGGGGGGTCCGGACCCCACCCTGTGTGCGCCACAGGAGTGGCATTATCATTTTCACGATCCAATAGAAACGAAATTATCAAAAATCATCTAGTATTATTTTATGTAACATTGAAAATTATTGTCATAAACTATTTTACATAGTGTATTATAGATAAACAAAATTATTATAAGCTTATTTTTTCCTTCTAGTGTGCCACCCAATTTTGAATTTGTTAAAAGTGTACCGCATAAAAAAAAATAAAAAAAAAAAAAAAGAGGTTGAGAATCACTAGTTTACATATTCATGAGAGAGAGAAACCAACACAACGCAAACATTTAATAGACTCCAGCATTTTTAATTTTCACTTTTTATTTAATTCTAATACTTTAAACTATCATGGCAAGCTCTATCTGTAAATGCCAATCCCACAATGTTTGAAGATAAGGGATTAAGACCTCTTCGGAGATCAAGTGCCTCAATGAACATTCTACCAGTTTCATAATGCTTACGTTAGTTAATTGAAATAGTTTATGCTCCTCTCACCAGATGGCGCGCGCAATGAAACTCTACGTCATCAGTGACATCGTGGAGAAAAATTACATAACACCGCTCTCTTGTTTCACAGAGTTGCGCTTTTTTTTCTTCTCTTCCCCGGCATTCGAACGGAACGATACCTTGGGAAAATAAATTCAGTACATTTTACAACAGACTAATGTTGGAAACGGAGTCATAATTTTTGAAAGACGCGTCCACCGCAGCAATATGAAGGAATATTAATAATTATTTTTTCGAGTTTTAATTCGCTGTTTGATTTTTTTCACGTGAATTGAGTCTGTTGAGTCCTGCACAGGAGTAGCCTGCGCATCATTAAGTAATGTTTTAGTATTTAATAAAAGACAATAATGTCGACGAATTATCAAATGATTGAAGTGGATATTATTCTAAAATTTATCGTAGATATGATGTGAAATTGACCTGTTGTCCTAAAGTTACAACCACCGAAGCCTAGATTTTTTTCTTCGTGGAATAAATGTAAATTTCTTGACTAGTATACTAAAATGAAGGAACTGAACTGAAAAGCAAATGAACCGCTTTACTGAGTTGGCAAGGGCAATTTCTGGTTTCTGTTTCCCTCGAAGTGAAATTTCCTCGATTTCTGTTGGGATTAACGTTAGAATTCACACGAAAAAAGTATGTATCCTTTTTGTCTTCTGTTCCTGATTTTTTACATACATTAAATAACAATTTTTTCCTTGCTAAGATTTCGTAATTTAATCAGATTTGATTATAATTAACTTGGAATATTATAACCTGGTTTCATCCTTTGTGAACCATTATTCTTGAGTGAGCTTTTAACTTTTTTCAGAATTTATTCTTAAAACAGCAATTTTTTCTCATAATTCTTAGTTCTGATTTATTTTTTAAATATAAAATATTGCTCATTTATAGCATGATGGCTTTTCTTAGTTTGCTTTTTTTACTAACGTAGAAAATTTAAGAAAAATCCTGTGATATTTTGAAAATTTCTACCTCAATTAGTACTATTTTACCCATTGTATAATTATGTTTGAAACAATTTAAATCCTTTGAAGGTAATATATTTAGTTCTATTTTGAATGAAATCATAATATAAATTCTTGCATTAAATATTTTTCATTTTCAGCTCTTGTTGTAATTTTATATTTATATTATGTTCTTTTTAGATCCCATTATGGCTGAGGAATATGAACCAGAAGAGTAGGTTTAGTTTTTTTTGCTTTAAATTTTAAATGAGTTAAATTTTTATTTGTAAATAAATAAAACATTTGAGGATATTTCAAGTTTATTGAATATATATGTATTGAAAATTGTAAACTTAAAGTTAAATGGGTACTAATCTGTTATATATACAGACCATGAAGCCAATCACATGGCAAGATGTAAAAAATATCCCAGATTGTGTTCTGTCATAGTATTTGTGGTGATTGTATGCTATTAGATAATATCACTTATGTTCATGTTGGCAACACCTCAAAAAATCTGTCTCCAACCCATGATTCTTATAACTAATAAATATCATTTAATATGCATACAAAATTTAAAATCTTTTTATAAATTTGCTAAAGATAGTTAAAGTTTTTTGAAGTTCTATGACACTAAATTCTCACACTAACTCTGTATCTCTAAATATATGAATAATGAAAATTTAAAAAGCTGCCTTTATTTTGAAATGATTTTTTTAATGATATTTGTGTGTTTCAGATATTCTGGTATAAGATTAAAAATATAATTTAAAGTTTTTTTAGTGTAAAATATATACTTTGTTAAATTTCATGTTAACTGCATCTCATGATTTCATTTTGGGTTAGAATATAAAACATATAAAGTTTGTACACAACTAATGTGTCAAGGATTTAATAACATGTTTATAGAAATTAAATTTTTTTATAAAATAGTATTTTCACAAAAGAATGTATTTTAGGCAAGTGTATTTTATTTTGCTATGAATTTTCATTAATGTAAGGAAAAGTTAAGTTAAAAAATTATTTCATTTTTTTTATCAGAGAATTGTATTATTATTGTTAAAAATATCTATAGAAGAAATAAAAATGTAATTAACTTTTGATGCATCCAGCTTTAGATTTTAATTCTCCTATAGTTTTCATGCAATTTAGTTTTCAGTTCGCCTGTTACTGAAGTGAGGAATTTATATATATTTCTTAAAATATACTTATGTTTGTTATTTAGCCCTGTAGGAGGAGATGATTATGAGGAAGGGGAACCAGAAGATGAAGGCTTAGATGAGATTGAACAGAATGAAGTAATAATTTTTTATTTCCTTTTTTATATGTAACATAATGCTATGAAAATTATTATTGTTTTAAAAGCTTTAGAATTAAAACAAAATTGTAGAAACATTTATGTATGATGTATGAAAAATATAGTTATTGTGTGTGATGGAATTTGAAAATCTGTGTTGTATAGTTTAACATAGAAGAGTAAAAATTTTATTTTGTATTTTAGTGAAATAGGCATAGTTTTTTCTAAATTTAAAGAACACACTGCATGAACATTGTTCATATGTATCAATGCCACATGGAGTTAAACTAACATTTAAAATTTTTCCATTTGAAAAATTGTCCTAAGTGTTGGCTCTTTTATCAGGATATTGCAAGCTTTGCTCTAATCAATGTAAATTATGTATTTTTGTTTAAGATGAATTTTATTTTTTAGATTTATTTCTATTTTATTCATATCTTCTTTTTTTATGAAAATTGTCATATGTATAAAAATTAATTAATATATATATATTTTATTCTTAAGCTTAATACTCATAGAATAGCAATATTTTAAAATGTACTTATTTTTTTAGTAAAAAATGATGGTGATGTCCATGTTTGATATCTGTGTTTTACATTTGAATATTTGATACTGTTTGTTGATATTAAAATATAGATAAATAATGAAAAAGTTATTAAATTTAATAATCATAATTTGTAGGAGGATAATTTTGATGTCTTGCCAGCATCGGAACAGCCACAGCTGAATCAAAAACGAATAACTTTACCATATATGACAAAATATGAAAGAGCTCGGGTGTTGGGAACAAGAGCACTACAAATAGCGTAAGTATTACTATTATTTTAAAATTTTGATTTTGTATTCCTTTGAAATATGTGTGTAATTTTTAAAAATTTTTGCCAGTGCCTGTATATTTTTAGTAACACATTGGTTCAAATAAAGCATAAACCTTTGAAATCATAGGATCTGACAGATTATTAAGATAGAGCATACACAAATGCTAATATTTCTTCATTTGAATAAAATTTCTGCTTTTCCCCAAAAAATGTTAAAGTATTTCTTATTAAAAACATATTTATTTACAAAATTTGTTATTTGTACTTTTTTAAGATGATAAAAAAGTCATAGCTTGAGATTTTAATTGAATTTTTTTTTTTTTACGTTTTTGAGTTATTTTTATACATTTTTCTCATACATCTAAGGGATTTGAACGGTAAAAATTCAGTTCTTAACACTGGAAAAAATTTTTGCGTACATATCATAATTAAACAAATTTAATGTGACAATCATGCAAGATATGTTATATCAAAACATATTTGTTTGAAGAATCATTTTACTTTACTGAATTTTTATGGAATTAGTTTCTGTAAATAAAAATTTGCATTTCTGCTCCAATTAATTATTAGCTTAAATCCCAGGAATTCATTTACTTTCTAATGTCATTAATTTTCTATGTAAATTAATTACAATAATTTTTCTGTGATGTGTTATTCATAAAAGATCTAGCTATCATATAACATTTAATGTAATATATCTGAGGAGAAAATACATTTTGAGGAAGGAGAAAATTAGATTTTGGGATTAGTTGATCAAATTAAAATTAAGGATATTCTTGAAAGTTTTTTTTCCTTTCCTGATTTAAAAATAAAAATTTAGCAGCATCTTCATTATTGCTTAGAAAAATTAGAGTTAAATTCTTATTTGGTACTAGTTATTCTTTTAGAAAAGATAAGCTAGTATAACAAATGCAACTGTATAAAATTCCAGATATTTTAAAACATTAATTATTTCTGTAGTGGCTTTTTTCATTCATAAATGCAAGCAAAAATTGAGTTAATATGAAAGTACAAGTTGCAAACTTGAAATTCATATGAAAAATAGCAAATTTTTTGTAGAAAATATAAAACTAAATGTATTTAAAGAATTTTATGATATATATTTGATGATTGTCTACATTCAAAAATGAAAAGCAGAAAAAATAGTGCTATTGTATGAAAACATGTTGTTTTATAAAATTAAAATATTTAAACCTTTTTCATTCTTAGAATGATTTTAATTTCAAATATTCATTGATTAAGTAGGTGTTGCTTAATGCATGTTAATTCCGGTTTCATATAATATGTATTGGGTGAAAAAAGTCTCTGTAGGTAGTAAAATGATGTATAAATAAATAAAATTGAAAATAGTTTTATGAATATAGTTGTAATTTTTATTCTTTACAATCATCTCTAATTAGTTAATATTAATTGGAAATATATATATGAAACATATGAGAAAAAATGACTTAAACAAATAAATAAATAAAAATAAAGTGTGAGAGCACATTTTTTCAATAAAAAATATTTACTTACACTAAGTAAAATTTTAGTAAGCTTTTTATGCCACAGTATTCGTAATCATTGATAATTATTAAATCATTTTCAATCAGGCTGTTTGGCAGGAAATTAAATTATTTTGGTATACTTTTATTATTACTTTTGTCAAATTTTTTTCACTTTAACATGCTGTTTGATATAACATCATGTATGTGAATTTTATGTTACAGCAAATTTCACAAATGATCCATTGGCTTAAGTGTATTGACTTTCAGTGATGTATATAGCTATTATGGCATATATTACTGCATTCAGGATTTTAGAAAATGATTAGTGATCTTGTTGCAAATAATAATAATCAGACATTCAAATTTCTTTGCATGAATGTTTAAATGGTTTATTTTATCCACTGCATACTTCAAATATTCTAGTTTTACTTTTTGAGATCTACCAATATACTTTTAATCATTATATTACGATTACCATGTTTTACACTTCTAATTAGATTTTCTTTTTCAATTTGAATACCAAATTCCTTCTTAACAAACTTGTACTTTTTTGTCAATAAAGCAGGACTAATTTTTTTTAGAAAAATATTACCATTTTCAAGAATTAGTATAATTTAAGTACTTTTTTTATTCAGAAATTTATTATGTTTCACAAGAAATTCAAGTAAAAATATATATAATGATATTTCTTGAATAATTATGAAAAATTGTCTGATAATTTTTTTTCAAACTAGATCTCAATAATTTTTGGCAATTGTGATTTAGTCATACATATATGTTCAGTTTTGTTATCAGTCATATGGTATTTTAGTGTAAAAACTTCTCTTAATATGAATATCTCTTGTATATCTTGTATAAAGAGGTTTTTTAAGTATTTGATCGATTTTTTAAATGAAGTCTTTTATGTTGGCACACATCATTTTTAAGCACAACTTTTTTCATATAGAATTCTTACTTCTACTATGTATCATTCTCAAAATTCATTTTTAAAACATCTTATAAATGAACACAGAAATCAATGTCTGCTACAAGTTCTGCCATTTTAGGTGCAGAAATTAAAAAAATATATAAGTATCATTGTACTGTGTGTGTTTTCAAACTTTTGCTTAAGAAAGTTGTACCAATTTGCATTACTTTTATACTATTGTCATTTTTTTAAAAAATAAAATGGATTAATTTTATAGTAAAATTATTTAGAGTGATAGTTTTTTTATACCATTATTAGTAGACTAATATTAAGTTGTGCATGGTTTTTTTCCTTGTAAATATATATTATTAAAGTAAAAATGTTACTTAATGCTATAAATTATTTAGTAGAAATTCTGGATTTCAGCTTTTCTCAGTTATTTTTAAATTATGAAATGAGGAATGAAGATTTAGAAAACTAGTTTTTTTCAAAAACAATTCAATTATTTACCTAATATTTTCTTTAAAACTTTATAATAATTATTTTATATTTGGGTGAGATTATATTTTATATATTACTAATTTAAGGATTTAGATTCTTTTATTTGAAAAAAAAAAGACAATGATGATGCTCAGCACAAAATTTTTTAATATTGAAAAAATGAAAAATATTTCTTTCTTTCAGAATGCTATAAATAGTCAGGAAAAGGGGTAACTAATTTATTCTTACTTATAAAACAGTAATTCATGTCATAGTTTTTTAGAGTATTAGTGTAGAATTTCGTGAATATTATCTGTACTTCAACATAACAATTTTTCTTAATATTATAATTTATTATTTTGAAACATTTGTAGTCAGTTAAATTAAGAAGTAGTTGCATATAAATTGAAGTAAATGAATCTATGAAGCAAAAAAAGATTTAAAAAATATATAAATTGGTAGTATTGTCTTTGAATCAACATTGTCTATTATCAACACATCAACATAAATTTAAAGAGAACTGTGATATTTCCAATTGATTAAATATTTTTTCAGCTACTTAATATATTTCTTCTTATTGAAAAATTGAACTGCATAAAATATGCCGTGACTGCATATAAAAATGTCTTTTATTTCCCCTGGTCTTGTTTCATTGCTAATTATATACAGTTCATAAATTTTTACTATTGATTTGTATTATTAACTTACAGATAATACTCTAACTTGTAAGCAGTTGTTAAAAACTAAATTTAAAAATTATTTTTTAAAAATATTTAAAAGTGGTTTTTTTTTAGGAACAAATTTTTTTTCTGAATCTGTTACATGATTTTATCCCCTTTTTGAATTTTTTTTATAATTGTATTATATAAAACTGATATACATTTATGTAATGAAATATTTTACAAGTTAGCCTTGCATATTTCTTCTGTAATTTGTTTAACAATTAATTATTCAACTGATATAAACACATAACATACAAATTATACTTATTGATTTTACATGAAACATCTTAGTTCTCATGTACTTGTATAAAATAAAATACGTTTTTATTAAATTTCATTCTGTGCCATGAAAATTTCATCTAAATGTATTTTTTTCATTTCCATAGCATGAATGCACCTGTTATGGTTGAACTTGATGGGGAAATAGATCCATTACAAATAGCTATGAAGGAACTGAAGTATGAATTTTGTTTGATTTATAAATTCAATTACTGTCTATCATATTTATAATTTTTTATGGAGAGTGATTTCTATTTAGAGTGATTTAATATACTAATTGAAATATTTCTTTATTTTATTCTTAAGCAATATAGTCAAAAAAATTAAAGGTTTGCTTATATTCTCATGCCTTATAGGCTTTACTTAAACCTCATAGTATTGGTATATTTAAATTTTATTTTGTTTTTTAAATTTAAAGTTTGGTAATTGTGTATGTTTTTTTTAATGTATATATCTGTTATTTGACATATTTCTGAAAAAATCCTTTCGACAATCAAAAATGGTTTGTATATGAAAAATATTATCTCTATTATTGTCTTGGTGGTTTTTTTAATTGTGAGTTTAGGTTTTTTTGCTGTATAATTAATACACATAATACATAGAACTATAAAGTTATACACAACACATAGTGCATCATTTTTCTGTTTGAAAACATTACATTTCTGATTAAAATTTAAGAGAAAAACTTGTCATTAACTTTTTAAGAAACTAAAATTTTTGCTTTCAAAGCTATTTTAATCATAAGCTTAAGGTGAATTATATTAATTTATATGATTATTGTACTAGTTTTTTTTTAGAAGGTATTTTATTGAATTACAACTGAACATTGGTATGAACTCGGCTGTCTTCTTTACAGTTCATTTTGTTGCAATAATAAATTTTATCTGTAAAATTTCTTTTAAGACTAGTATCTAGTGTCAAATTTTCTTGTACTTCTGTCACAAAAAGTGAAGACAGTGATTACAAGTCCCTTTGTTTTTGTAGAAAGACAAGATCCTTGTCAAGTTACTCTATAGATTTTAAAAGTTTATTATTATCATTACTATTTATACACATGGTTAAACAATTTTCTTGGGTATTTTTTGGGGTAATCCATTGGAAGTTCATTATAAAATGCAAAGACATGGTGGCCGAATTGTGTGATGGTTGATGTTCTTATGAGTCATTAGTCTGAGTCTTGGTACCACATGCTCATGCATGACAATTGTTGAGGCTCAAACTCTTTACATTGCCTCTGTGCAAAATTTGGAGAAGGGGGGCACAGTTTAAATACCATCCATGTCACTTGACCAGAGTTCAAGATCATGGGGTCAGTCACCAAAAACCCTTGTAATGCTTTTGTGGGGTAGTGTTAGTAAATAATCAGTTTCAAAAAGTGCAATGGAGTTTTTTTATGGTCATATTTGCATGTTTTTTTTAAAAAAAGAAATATGTATTGTATAAATGTTGGTGTAACTATGAAAATGATCATGATTAATGGAAAAATAATTTTTTTTTTTCAGAGCTCGTAAGATTCCTATTATTATTAGAAGATATTTACCTGATCGAAGTTATGAAGATTGGGGTGTTGATGAATTAGTAATCACGGAATAGTTTTTCAAAAAAATTATATGTTATTTATTTGTAAAAAAAATAATGCATTTTTAAAAAAAAATTTTTTTTTTGTTCTTTTCAATTATTTTACTTGAAATTTTATCAAGAGGATTTTAGATCAGGTATACCGATCATGGCTTGTTTTTAACCTTTTAAAAATGTCTGTATTTTATGAGAAACCTTTTTACATGAATAAAGGTTATTTATGTATATATATAATTCCTTAGATATATTTTTTGAACAAGTCACTTTCATCGATCAATTTTGTGCAAAAGAATGCACACTCATTATTTGGGGATTAAAAAACTCCAATTTTTTTGATTTATGGTTTTGAGAAGTAATGCATGAATATGTTTTAAATACTGAGATATATATTTAATAAATCTCTATTTTTTAAAACTATAAAAAATGTGCTAAAATTTTATTTAGAGGAAATTAAATGTATACTATATTTACCTGTGTAGAAAAGAAAAATAAAGAGTTATGTTAGATAAAAAGCAACATATGCAAAAAATTTGAATTGAATGAAAAATCAATCTGAGAAATTTGAAAAAATAAATTTGTAAAAGACTTAGTTTAGTTTTTACTACTATAATGTTTTTGTGGCTTTGTAAGATTTGATTCAATTGATGCTTAGATAAAATTCAGCTTTAAAAAACTGTATTTTTAGAAAATACTTTTTTTTAACCAAGTGATATTTTTTTGCTTTCTCTTAAATTTTTCCTTAGCAGAGTACTAGCTAATATCAACACTCTTCATACTAACCTTCGTGATCCACGATATGGATTCTGTTATACAAAATACAGTATTGCTTAGCAACTTAGCATTGTATAAATTATAACAGAAGATATCAATTCCAAACAAATCATTGGTGTATTTTTCATAGACGTACAGAAAGTCATTCACCTTCCCAGATTGCTGAATGAACTTGTGCAAAATTCTTTTGTCATACTTTATTAGCTAGAGGCGACATCTGTTAATAATACACTAAATGAATCCTTTTAAAGTTATTTTTAAAATAGAATATATTTACTCAGAACGAATGTGAACACCAGTTTCTTTTAAAACAAGATTAGGTATCAGCTAAATATGTTAAAAATTTAAAAAATGTTCACCTCAAGAAAATTTCAATACTAAAGATATGAAGAACATTTTTTTAATCTAAAGGCTATCTATTAGCTTGATTTGCATGAGAAGTATGACATAAAATAATTGTATGATTTTTTAAGCACAACACCAAAAAAATTACAATTACTCTTAGTATATTTGTAGTTATGCTAATTTTTAATCAACCCTAATAAAATTTAAATTTTGAGAGAAGAAATAGGTGGTATAGTTTAATTTATTTGTACAAAGCTTTATACAGTCTTATTTCTTCTCTAAAATGTTTAATCTAAGTGTTAATGGCTGTTTTATAATTGCTATAAATATAAAAATGCTATGAGAAAGTGAAATTTTTTGAATTTTGTGGTCAAAAAGTTATTGTTTTATCTCATACTTTTTAGTGTGAATGCAGCTGATAGAAATACCCTTTAGATAAAATATGTTTTTTGTATTTTTCTTAAAAAATGCAAGCAAAGTCAATGGAAAAGAAGAAAAAAATTTTTTTTTTATGATTAAAAGTTTCGAAAACGAATATTTTTTCGTAGTAAAATAGTTCCTAATCAACAATGTCCGAAAAAGTTGCATGGAAATTGTAGTCTTTCTTAATTACTTCTCAAATCAATCAACTACTACACATAATTTATCTTGATTAACACATTTATCTTGATTAAGTACATGATCAAGTAAAAATCAAACTACAATGTCCACCGTGTTAAAACACTCCCAAGAAACTATTCTCTTTTACACCAGACCACGCCACTGAAGGAATTCAATTTCCTTTGCCCCAACACAGTTTAGCGCTTCCAAAAACAAGGGACTCTCTCCCTCTCTGACCGTACTCTCCAGGGTAAGAAAACCCTCTCTCTCAAAGGCATTGTAACCCCTCTGAAGTCGCACCGATTTGCGCCAACGTTCTATAATCCTCGCCAACAGTAGTCTCAGACACTACAAAAATTCTGCAAATATTTGAGATTCAAGTATATCGGAGCAATACCTGATATTGTATCCAACTTTGTACGATTTGATTTTATATGAACGTTGCTCATTAAAAAGACATAAAGTCTATTGGCGACTAGCGTCGTAACTTTGAGCCTTCGTTAACAGACGAGGAGGACACTTGAGCTGACACACCACTCCAAGTTTCCATACCACGCCGACGTGAAGACTTTGAGTCATGACCAGGGACGTCTTAAGACTTTTGAGACTCTGCGCCCACAACTCAAAAAGTATAGGTCCCACCTATAACCCTTTAAAGTGGACAGTACATAATATACGTTGTCAAATACTTGTATAAACAGTAACCTACAACAAATATGACTTACAATTGCACAAAACAGCTCGACGGACCACCGTCTTTTGACTGAATGAGTGATGATGGTCTATGGTGGTAAGCCAAGGCCGAAATAAGGACGACTGTCATCACGCATTAATGTAGACATATAGTCCAAAATCAGGGCTGATGTGCAGCGCGTGCACGGCACAAGGGGGGCCGTATATAGTTCTATCAATCAAGCAAAATTTTGTGCAATTTCTCAAAATAAAACTTATAACAAGTCAAATAAATATGCTGAATTTTAAATAGTTATTGAAAAATAAGTCTCGATTTCCCGATAGATAGCATAGTTTAAGAAGAATAGAATGTTAGAGCACAGTGTGTATTTTTGATGAGTATTTTCTTATACAGGCCTTGAAAACTATACACACAAACTAAGAAAGGTGATAGAGAACCGCCCTGTTTTTGCAGTGGAATTCGGACTAATGATATAATAAAAAAAGGGTCTATTTTTTTTGTTTAATGCTGAAAAGTTCAAAATTTAACAATTTCGAGGAGTGAATGTAGGAATTGAAAGCAACATCCAAAAGCATTCTTCCGCGCATGGTACAGTCAAGAGATGAATTATGCACGCTTTTCGTAGATTTAGATTTTGCAATTAAGTATAGTTTAAACTAAGTAATTTAAGTCTCAAAATACAATCGATAAACAAAATTCCCATAAGCTTAGTTTTAAGAAAAAATTCTTAGTGGTGGAAAACTACCAGGGATAGAAACTTATCTATGAGTGAATTAGAAAAAATATTGTAGACCAAGAAGTCAGATGTCGCTTCAAATCGCTTTCAAAATAAGCATAGAAAAACTATTGCAGCATAAATACCTATACTTACAAGTTTTTAAAGTAACTATAATTAAAAAGTTTCATTCGGTTAGCTATAACTACTACAATAGTTATGTTAGGTAACTACTATAAATTTCTTTAAATATCTTTTATGTACAGTGAAAATCGCTTAACACGAAACTGATGGGACTGAAATATTTTTTCATGTTGAAACAATTTCATGTTATTGTCAAATAAAAAAACAATGTATCAACAATATTAAGTTTATTAAAGTTATTTTATTTAAATAGAGACATGCATATATTTAACACAATTTTTTTTTTGAAAAACAAAACATTTGAGTTTTTGGAAAAATAATCTTATTTTATTTATTATTTTTTGCATTGGTTTCTTTTGCATCAGATTGTCAACAAATTGTTCGATATTGTCCATTTTGTTATTTATTTCATCACTGGAATGTGCATCTGCGCATACTTTTCATGACGTTCCTGATTTCTGATGTTATGGGAACAGGAGCTGCATTATTCGTTTTCTTCGTCGTTAATCTGCATCAAAGATATTTTTGAACTATGAACGTACTAAAAAATATCTTTGTCTGCCATAATTGAGGCTGTACACACAATATCATCTACTGCAATGAATTCTTCCGATAATACAATGGGACAATCCAAGCCGGCCGGTATTTCCGTATTTTGTTCAATCCCAGTAGGGAAATCTTTTCGTGTAAGCAATTTTCGTTTCGTGTTAATAGAAAAAAATGGTGGAAATACGTAAGAGTTTGTCGAGACTGTTGCATTATTTCGTCTTAAGCGTTTTCGCGTTAAACGTATTTCACTGTACGTTTTAAAATCTATTTTGCTCTAACTTTCATGTGAACGTTACTTAGAAGCAATCTTACTTCAATCTGTCAGTCCTCCCCCCGGCTCTAATCGATTCATACATAAATCGAACAAAGCCCATTATAGAAGCACAATAGTTTCTTCGGGCTGGGAAAATTAGTTTCCCTCGTCTAAAAGCAAATCCAAAAACCTGACGTTCTCACGAGTATTTTTATATTATTTGAGATTCTCAAAAAAAAATTTAAAAAATCAAAAGTTAAAATAGACAATGGATCGGGACTGTCAACGCGTTTCTCAGTATGAAAACAGTCGCAAAACCCACAGGTGGCAAAGAAAGAATTACCCGACTTGTCATGGTGGTTGACCTTTCACTCGGGAATAATTTGAATCAATTCACCCATACACTTACGGTCAGCACATATATTCACATTAAGCAGAAAACATCCCGATGAATTCAACCATTTGCGAAATTACAGGTTTACGCTTGAATAATTTTTGTAAGCAATGCCGTTTTTTTCCCCCTCCTGATGCGTGAACTCTTGTAGTGTTTGTTTTGAATTTTAACCGCGATTGCGAGAAAAAAATGCGAGCGAACCAGGTTTGTTTATTTAGTTCAGCGGATCTTTGACAGTGATCAATTACTATAAATTCCTCTTTTTTCAGTGATCGTATAATAATGTTCACATTTAAAAAAAAACTATTTTTTTCTTTTCCGTACAATAGGTATCCTTTTTTTATTTATTTTATGAATTGCTATACAGAACGCTGCTTATATTCTCCAGAATAATGGAGTATCGTATTCTGAGAAATTTAAGACTAAGAAAAAAGGATCCGCATGAATGACACGTTTATACCCCCCGAAAATTACGAGTACATTCAATCTTCTCAGAAAGCCAGAAAAGTTATTTTACAGTTAATTATTAGGTAGTCTTTGTAAAGGTCTACCCGACGCGTCTAAAGGTATGGGAGAAACGAAAGGAAGACTAGACATATTCAAAATAACTCAATTTATTCACAGTACCAACAACAGCACAAATTAAATTAACCTAAGATAAGAGATGCACCCAATTATCAAGTATGGAGAGCAATTAACGAGGTACAGGAGATACGAGAAGACTTTAAATAATTAGAACACACACTTACGCGCGTCTATTCAGTGGCTTTTACATCCTAGGTACCTAATCCAGCTTAATTCATAAATGACAGATCGTCAACTTAAATATTAAAATTATCAGCAACTAAATATCTACTTCTCACTTCAAGTTTAATTAATCACTGCTCCCCCGTTAGCAGTCTACCCTATCTCTCTTATCTAACGTTGAATGGGCATTGTGTTTTGGGCATCTGGACTGTATAAGACAGTCCTCAATCCCATATCATGATAAATCTATGATGGGGAGCTTGACGAATGTGGGGTTTTCCTTTCTGCTTAGTGGCATGACGGCGATTGGTTGGGCGATGGAATCCGGGAGGCGTGGCTTCAGTACTTCATCTGGGTTGAAAGTTGAGTGAAAATTTTGACTTGGGTGAGAGCTTAGAGACTGCTCTCTGATTGGGTGCTGGGTACAGTGATAAGTGACTCCGATTGGCTGCCCTGGGGGCTGAGATACAGTTCATGGGGAGGCGCTTGTCCAGTGGGAAAGAAGGAGAGAAAAAATATTGACTAAAAAGTATGAAAGTTAAATAATAGCAGACTAAGATGCAATAAAAATTATTGCATTAGAAAAGATATTAAGGAGGGTTGTAAGAGTCAAGAAGTATTCTTCTTGGTCTTTTAGTATCATTGGGGTGTAAGGAATTAAATTTGGCATATTAGAATTATTGGTATCAGGTAGAGCGTTAAAAAAGTTGATTGCAATATTCTGAATATGAGTTCTAAAGCTAGTAATTTTAAGAGCATTGCGTATGTCGTCATTGCGCATATATCTTGTAGCTTTGACAATCATACGAATAAGAGAATTTTGCAGGGTATCAAGTTTATTAATGTTTGTATTGGCAGCATATCCCCAAACTGGACAAGCGTAAGCTATAATTGGGCGCATAACGGCTGTATAGAGGCACTTTCTCTTATCTAACCTGAAAGTTTCAACTTTATATACAAGTCTTAATTTGCATGGTCACTTCTTCGGAAGAAATCTTTATATAATATAATAATTTTTAAAGACCCAATATTTCCCAAGAGGATTAGTACTTTAAGAGAACACGCGCGCGAATAGGTCCGTCACCTCTTTGTAGAAGAACTGGCTTACACATACTTGCCGTTACACAAGGCTGTGAAGGGCAACGATGCACCTTAAATCTGTCGAGAGCTGAAACGTCCTCCCATTGGTGTGGTGTGGTATATAGGAGAGGGGATTGCCAGCTCAGGTATCGTCCATGTCACTTGACCATGGTACAAAATTACGTGGTCCGTCGCCAAAAGCCCTCGTGTAGCAGTACAGTGCGACGTTAATATTCACTCACTCACCCGTTACACGAGATTTATGGTTTAGTACTTTTTTATTATTAAATTACATTTTCTGAGTAAATACAGTTATTTTATATTTCTAATTATAAAATGTCTATGTTTATTTCAAAGGTAGTATTTTTGTTTGTTTATTATATAATTAAAGTATTTTATCGCTATTATGACCTATAAGAGCTGGCCAAAAGAAAATAATGTTTTACTTTTTACTTCAATACAGGTAGATGAGTTTATAGTTTCAACGTTAAGTATTAGTCAAAATATGAAAAATTCTCTAGAGGGGCGGCACATTAGGTCTTTTGCACGAAGGCGGTTGACACCCTAGGATCGGCCCTGTCCAAAATTCCTAGTTTTCGGATGATACATCCCGACATAACATTTAACCTTAAAATTATTCGAATCATAATCTTATGAAGGCTGAGTCATGAACGAGATGAAGCCCCCTTCGAGGCCGAGGCCATGGGCTCAGTTGGCTCCTGCCTTAAGGCAGGAGTGTAGTCTTAAGGCATGAGCCAATGATACGGGGCCTCTAAGCTACAGAGGCCCCAGCATGTATAACTATAGTCCCACTAACATACGTAAAAGAAAGCCCCGAAGGTATTTCGCGTGATACAGGACCCACTCTGAACTAGCTACTCCAGTGCCTGAAGACGTCCCACGTCATGAAGGATTTATTGTTCCTTAGCACCTCAATATGAGGAATTTTCTGTGACACCTGAACTCGAACGCACGACTCACCGGTCACGAGCTCGTGGCCATGAAGAATTGGCCACATCCAATTTACTTACTATCCTGTTAAAAAATTCGATGATCAATTATATCGTATACACTTTCACGTGTTTGAATCTTCTACTAAAGATCTATCAAATAGAGAAGTTAATGCATATTAAATCTGTGGAGGGAATCAAAGTCGTGGCGAATGAAGTGACAATTTGAGAATCAACCTTTTTATTTGGAGATACTTCAAAATACGAGGCATAGTGACTAGTAAGTGGGCTTGCGTCATTGTGTTGCGCAGAAATAGGTAGACAGGTACTTATTCATATATTCATCAGTGGAATAACACCCCCGAAACGAGCTTGTGCCATTAAAATCCAAATTCCCTCACTCACTCACCCCCGAAACGAGGGGAGGAAATTGAATTTGGGGTACCAGTTCATTTGTGTCGATATTGTCGCCTGGTTGAACACAGAATAGGAAAATTAAAATGGGAAACCAGTTTAGATGTCGACCTCGTCATTTGGTTGTTAGAACGCAGAATAAGAAAATGAAAATGAAATATCGTTTCAGAAGTCGACATCGTCATTTAATCGTTTGATTATTAGAACTCAGAATAGGAAAATGAAAATGGGATACCAGTTCAGATGTCAACATCGTCATTTTATCATTTAGTTGTTATTGTTAATGAACCTTTAAGTCGAGTAGATACGAACAACTGGGAAACATTCAAAAAATTAAAGAGTTAATCGAGTTAGCTTTAAATTAAGTTGCTTTAACGAAACAGGTGGCTGTATGTGACTGACCATAAATCAATGCTATGGTTAGATGACTGGAACGATACTTGAAGCTGTTACCTCAATCCCCTAACTATCACATCACATCAGTAAGGACTTTGAGACCTTGTTCCATTTAAAGCACAGAGTAAGTGAGTGTTTATTAACGTCGCACTGTAAAGCAACAGGACTATTGACAATAGACCTCGTAAATTTGAACATCATTAAGTGACGAGGATGGCACCTGAGCTGGCTCCCTCTTTCCTATCTTTTGCACCACGCCAACGAGAAGGCATTGAGTTTCAACTGATTTAACGTGCATCGGCCCCCTCTTTTAGGTGGGTCTTCAGAGGCACCAGGACACTAATTCTGGGTAAAAATGCAGAAGCTTCTGTTATTCCTTGTGATAAATCTTTATTGGAATTAAGATTTGAATTATTTTTGTTAACGTCGTCTCTCTGAAAGTTTGTAATCCTCTTTTCCTTCTATATTATTGAACTTTTCGAATTGTTTCCGAATTCAACCAAATGGGGAACAAATTTTCACTCAATCGGTACGTAAATTCCAGAAGACATGGAAAGAAGTGATTTCAGAAATGTATTCGTACCTATATTAATAAACTTCGAAACCTTTTTTTTTTCCGTATTTACATTTTTGACGGGGATAGGTAGCCTTTTTTGTTTTGTTTGTTTGATGTATTCTAGTTAAACTAACAGTTTTATATCTTCGACTATTTTTAATAAAATCTTCGGATTTTAAAAGAACTTTGCAAGATTCAGAACGATTGTAGGTAATGTATAAAAACTTAATAAATTAAAATTTAATGGCTTAATTAAATTTTAGTGTATTATTAGTTTTTAATGATTAAATGTTCATTAAATGTCCAAATTGCAATATTTTGCCCAGGGCATCATAAAAATGATTCATCAGTTACAAATATTTTTAATTGTAAATAAAGAAATTTTAAAAAAAAATTGAAATTATTTTTTAAAGTAACTTTATTGGAATTATTTTGAATATTGAATTCATTATATCTGAATTTAAAGTACATGTTCTAGGAAATAGTTTGCATGTATCGATAGATAATTTGATCTCAAATGGAATAGTTCTAGAATATTTCTGTTTTGGAATATAAAC
The DNA here is from genome assembly GCA_019973955.1 of Trichonephila inaurata madagascariensis. Taxonomy (NCBI): domain Eukaryota; kingdom Metazoa; phylum Arthropoda; class Arachnida; order Araneae; family Nephilidae; genus Trichonephila; species Trichonephila inaurata. The sequence goes on along the minus strand of BMAV01001401.1, from coordinate 434,691 downwards.
TTCGAACTATTTTTTAAATTGCAATAGTCATTAATTTTCAAAAACTTTCTTTTATGATAACTTTGAGCAGTAACATTCTCTTACTGAAACTACGAGGGTTAATCGGAAAGTAGGTTTCCCCTATCGACTGTGTTCAGAGTTGCGCATGAAAGTCAAAACATAGAATTAGACATTAAAAATAAGACATAATTTTATTTTTCACATAAGTACCAAGTACATCGAGACATTAATCATACCGCTTGGTAAACTTCAAAAAACCATGAAGGAAAAATTCGGTGCTTTGCATATGGAAGAAGCGTTGCTTCCAAAGCGCTTTCAGGCGAGATTCTTTTAAGCTTAAAACAAATGGAAAGTCACTTGGTGAGAGATCAGGACTGTATGGCGGATGGTGTAGGTGTTCCTAACAAAGAGTTGTAATATGGTTTTTCGTTGTCATCGTTGAGTGTGGTTTAGCATTATTAAACAGAACGCCAGATTTGAGAAACCCAAGCCGCTTTTTCCGAATCGCCTCTTTCAATTTCGACAGGGTGTTACAGTAGCTCGTAACATTGATGGTTCCGATCTCCAAAAAAGTCCACGCAATTGTAAACTCTTCCGTATGTAAAGCATAGTTTTCCTGCAAGGGCCTTTAAAGCTTATCTAGCAGTATGATAAATGTCTCAATGTACTTGATACTTATGTGGAAAAATAAAGTTGTCTTATCTTAAATGTCTTATTCTGCGTTTTGACTTTCATACTCAACTCTGACCCCAGTCGATAGGGCTAATTTAATTTCCGGCTCACCCTCGTACATGTTCTACCAAGGAATATTTGAATAAAATAACAATTACGATAAAAGAGAATTTTTTGAAAGCTAAAGGAATAGAATATTTTTTAATTCACATGTGAAGCTGTCCCTAACTCCAGATTATAATGAAGTCATACAATTTCATTTATGTATTCATATAATTTAATATGTTAATATACCTTGAAATCAGTAACGCACACAGGAATTTTTCAAGGGGTGTCCAGGATTTAAAGTCCACCATTCTTGTGTCATGCTCCTTTTGATTTTGTCGATTTTCGTGATCAAAAAAAGTAAAAAAGCTAATTGAATAAATAGAATTAATAAAATTATTCATTAATAACAAATACTTAAGTTTTACGCACTATATACAATACTTATAACTATAATCAATCGGAAAAAAATCGAGGGCGTTGGGGATGTCCGGACCCTAGGACACCCCTCTTGTGGGCGCCATTGCTTAAAGTATTTCGAGGTGGGTGGCAGCCTTTCTCAACCAGCCTTTCTTGCTCAGTCTTTTCTTTCTCACCATAAATGGGCGCGAGAATTGCCAAATGTTGTATTTCGTAAAAAATAATTTTCATTCTCAATGGACCACTACTTTCGTCACAACTATTACGCGTAGTTTTTCCTACAATTTTTTCCTCATTTCCGGCTAGATTCCGTTGGCGTGGTGTGGTAGTTTGGAAGTATCGTCCTTATCACTTGACCATGGTTCAAAATGGGCTCAATTCACAACGGTCACGTGACAAAGACAAACGCGTGTTCTCCAATGAATTCAAAACGTATATCAAACTAATTGTACTTGTTCTATTTGTATAACTTGGTTAAAATTTTCAAATTTTATAATTGGGTAAAAGTGATCAAATGTTCAAAATATCTTAAAATTAAATCTTTTATGCATTTACTTCTAAGCTCATTTTGTGTACGTGCATTATTGATAAATTTGTATTAAAGAAAAATCTTCTGAAAAGATCAAAAGTGAGCAACAACGAAGCGCATGAACTGATTAGCTGAAACGCATGATTGCTTTCATTGTGCGATTCTGACGTCACACGAGTTTTTGAACTGATTGGCTAAAAACACGTGGTTATTATTAGTGGCGTAATGGAGTCGGGTTTTGCTCCGCCAAAATGGATTTTACGAATTGTAGGCACTTGGCGACAATCAGGCTTTGGACCTCCCCGCGATGAGGGGGTGCAGGTTGTGCCACTGGTTATCATGCGACTATGATGTCTCAAGAACTGAACCCATTACGAGTTTCGTCGCAAATATCTCCGCTGTATACAGCTATATAGCTTTATAGCGCCACTCTCACGCACGCACGAAAAAGTTTCTTAGAAAAATTCAAGCATCTAGAATGGTTTTTAAATCTTTAGGTTTCCTTTTCATACGCAGAAAAAGTGACTTTTAAAATTTCATTTTCGGATAAATTTAATAAAACTTTTGAACTGTGTTCAACTGTTCTATTGTAAGAAAATTGTTTTTGAAAAATTGCAGCCCATTTTTTCGATGTCTTGAGCGAATGGACTGAACTGAATCAAATGTCCATAACAAGTAAAAACTAATCAAAGCTGCAAAGTAGGAATTTTCGAACTTTTTGTTACTTCTAGGAGAGAAATATTAAAACTTTACAAACATTAGATTTCAAGGGTTTTAATCTGTTTGCTAGATAACACCACTAAGAATATTTGTCTGAAATTTCATCCTATAGTTCAAAGTATATAGATTACCGGAATTCAGTTTGAGATATCAACTTTGTGAAAATAGTCTTATGAAAAATTAGATGAAAAATTTTACAATTTTTTTCACATATGTATGAAGATGGAAATGATAAAATGCAGAGAGTGTACCTTATGGTAGGGGGCCTATCAAAATGGATAATTATATAGTATTACAGAATATTCTAAATACAAATTGCAAAGATAGAGCCTTGTAAATAAAAGGACAATGAGCTCAATACATTGAAAAAGTTCTGTTTTTCCGATACCAGCTTTCAGCCCATTCGGCACGGAACTTCAAATCTTATCGTTTGGAAAGATATTTTATCCCAATCTTCTAGAATAGCCTCCTCAAACGGTCTACTTTCAATACTTGGCATTTCCTTATTTTGTTAAATTCTGTTAATAAATCTTTGTGTGTAAATGTGTGTGGGGAGGGAAAGAAACGAGTTGGATGTTTGAAAGCGAAGCGTATCATAGATAATGAAATATCCCTTTGCCGTTATACTCGGATCATTATCCTGTTAGAAGTTATTTCATGGATTTTTACAAGTCATTCTGTTCAAATTCATTCATTGTCAAATTCTGTTCATAAATCTTTGGTAGCTTTAAGTGGTGGTGGTGGGGAGGTGAGTTGTATGTTTCAAAGTGAAGCGTATGCAGGGACGTCTTAAGGCATGGGCCAACTGGGCCCGGGTCCAGGGCCTTGACCTCGGTGGGGGGCCTCGTTTCGTTCTCGACTCAGTCTTGATATTATGATCCGGATAACTTTAATGGTCGAATATTATTCCCATACATATTCTCTGAAAAACGGAGAATTTGAAACTGTATGTCAACTGGCAAAAGTGTTAAGACTGCATTATTATGTGATGACCATTGTCCGTGTCTGGGGCTAGGCCTAAAACATAAACAATCATTCAACTTTTTATGCGAAATGCGGTCATCGGTCAAGCTAGTTAATGCCCAGATTTTTGAAATTGTGAATTGTGCACATTTGTTCTCAGAATCTTTGGGCCCAGAGCCTCAGTCTTAAGACGTCCCTGAGCGTATGATAGAGCAGAGGTCGGCAATCTGTGGCACGCGGTACAGTGCTCAGTGGCACTATGCACTATTCTACCAATTCATCAATTTTTGAATATATGGAAGTTGATAGATTTGTAATGGACTTTTTATTTGACAAACACCTTTAGAATTAAAGAACTACGAAAAAATCTGAAAGATACTTTTAAAGATAAATTTGCGACTATTTTGTTAATTATTGAATGTCATTGTGCTGGAGAGATTTAATTGTTTAAAGAGTAAATTGCATGTACTCTGCTTTCCGCTTCCGGTTTTAGATATCACAGTAAAAATTCTTTCTTCGTATGAAAAATATTTAGAGCCCGTAAAGTTTAACTGAATAATCAGAACAGCGTCAAATTAAGTCACAAATTATACCCCTGGTTTGTGCGATATGAAAGTGGTGCAAGCACTAGGTTCGCATTAAAATTTGTATGAAGGAAGATACTTTACGCTGTCCGCGTTTCTTATTTTAATAAATGTTTAAAAATTTCATTTTTTGTTGAAAAAAGTTATATTTTATGTAACTATGTTATGTAACTATGGTAAACCTATGTTATTGTCCTCTATTCTCTAACTCTACATGTATTATCGCGGGAATCAAATAGCTTCAAAAAATGTCCTATTGTGTGGCACACTGTATCATATAAGTAGATTGATTTGGCACGATAGAATAATTCATTACACCCAAGTTTGGGATCATTATCTTGTTAGAAATTGTTTCATGGATGTTTACAGGCACTTTGTTGAGCATTATGTTTAATATTCGAACAGACTGTGCTGCCCCATACCATCCCGCTTCTGCCTCCATGTTTTACTATTGCTTGAACATGCTGTTTAGAATCTCAACTTCCAGTTTTCAAATCGGATTCAAATGCTGTCTTTCAAAAGCTTTTTCTTGAGATTAGTTTTGCTGATAATGGGTTTTCTTTTGGTAACCCTAGATATGTAAACAGTTAGATGACGAATTTCGCAGGTAGTTTGAAGTCTTCCTTGAAAAAGCTGTAGCATTAGTACTTGGAAAAAATCTTCGATTTACTTTACCGAACCTGTGGCAACTTTTATCTGTACGAATCGGCATTTTTGAGTTTCCGCGCGTCTAGGTGCTTTTCTCACCAATATACGAATGAAGTTTTTGCTCTTATTAGTTGCCATGTATTGATTCCTATCAACTATTTCACTACTTTCTTTCGGTGATTTATTCTGATTATATAAGCGTATGATTTCTTGTTCAATCCCAGTCTTCACACTCTTGCTAGCCATTTCAAAGTTTTGATGAGCCAAACAAATAGTACAGCTTTCAGAACTACTTCAAATGTATTAAATTACTTGCCTTATTTAAAAACTAAACTCTGGGCTTCCAGATCATCGAAATCAAAAAGGGAAAATTGAAATTCCATTTTTATTTGAGTTTTAATTTAAGATTTTGTAGTATCATAGCACCCCAAATTGCGTTAACTTGTTTTGATAACTCCCCTCTCCCTTAATTTTTGAGAACGTAAATCATGTCTTCGCTTATGTTTATCACTGTAATACATTTTAAATAAATCTAATTTTTTATAATTACATTATAAAAGCAAATTTAGAAAGCTAATTTTAATTTTTCAAAATTCGGAAAGTGACTTTTGATCAAAAATGACATCATTGACATAATTGGATTTGGATACCGTAGTACTTCGTGATGTGTGCACTGATTACAGTTATATACAAGACTGTTCAAAAAGTACCCGAGCTTGAAATTTCTCGCGCACGGTAGACTCTAAAGTGGCACAGCTGTGCACAGGTGACGGCTTAATGCATGTGCTTGAATTCCCCCCTCTTTCGTTCCAGTCGTTTCCTGCAGGCAGTCAAGTGAGGTGCTGTTATACGTGTTCGCGTCTGATGTTTATTTCTCTAAAAAATGACTGAACGACTTGAGCAGAGGTACTGTATCGAATTTTGGGTCATAATTCTGGAAAGTGAAACAATTCATAAGATTCGGCAAGTGTTTGGGGACGATACTATATGGGTCATACAAATTAAGGAGGGGTTTAACGTTCAGATGGGCACCCCCACGTCGGAAGAGTGATCAGAGGTCTGGGAGGACACAAACCGCTCGAAATGAGGCTGTTGTTGAAAAGGGGGATCTGATAATGAAAGACCGTCTTTTAACCGTACGAGAGACTGCTGAACAATTTGGGATTAGTACAGGTTCTCCATATGTGCAATTTTGAGTGATCAGGCGCAGAGCAGCTGCGAGATTGGTATTCAAGCTAATGTCGGTGGAACAGAGCCCCAGCCTTGCTGTTGCACGGGACCTACTGAACACTATTAACGTTGAACCTGGCTTCTTGTGACATCTGCCTGTTGAAAATGAAAATGCTATTGAAAGGATCCCGTGTTCAGAGTAGACGAGATACTGTACAATGTTACGGCGGAGTTGAGCACCATTCCAAAAGAAGCCTTTTAGAAGTGTTTCGTCATTGGAAGGAATGTCGGGCTGAGTATGTATAGACGCAAGGGGCCCATTTTGAATTTGATTAGGATCCTAATCCCGCAAAGTGACAGCCGCGGTAGCCGAGTGGTATAGGTATCGGACCGTGGCTTACCTTGTCATGAGTTCGAGCCCAATACCACTAAAGACCCGCCGTGTAGGGCAGCGATGCACGTTAAATCTGTCGAGAGCTGAAACGTCCTCCCGTTGGTGTGGTGTGGTAGTTAGGAGAGGGGGTGCCAGCTCAGGTGTCGTCCACGTCACTTGACCATGGTTCAAAATTACGTGGTCCGTCGCCAAAAGCCCTCGTGTAGTTGAACAGTGCGACGTTAATAATCACTCACTCTGGCCAAAAGTCGTATACTTTTTCAAGACCCCGTATTGGGGCCCTTTAACCCTTTATCTACCGCCTTATGATTTACTGCGGGGTTTTTTCAAGCAATATTTTTTCTTTAAATCACTACATTGAAGATTAAGGGATATACATAAGCAAAATACTTAACTTTGGTAAATTTAATCAGTTAGAACTAATTAAAGCTATTTATCTGTAAAATTAGTTACATACACTGTTCGCTTAAAATAGTCAAATCGTTTTCTAAGGTCTTCATTAACATACAATAAAAAAATAAGACGCTTACCTTTTGACGTTGTCATTTTTGTTCCGAAAAAGTAGTTAATCTTCAAATCCGATCAACATGTTAGCTCAAAATGCAATTTCTGCTGTAAAGCTATTTGCTTTCTCCTCAAAAATACTGATCATAGAACCCGTGCTGCCATATGTCTTGGAAGAGTGGATTTCAAAGAATATTCCTGCTAAGCTTCGTCAAAGTATTCGTAAAAATGGTTATTCTATGTAACTTTAAGGCGAGAGTGGTGCTTATTAGTACCCTCGGTAGATGAAGGTTAAACACATCATAATTTCCAATTGTAAGATTTGAATATTTAAGAGTTGCATGAAATTTTGGATTCGAGGGTTTTATAACATAATGCTAAATATGATCGACTACTTCCTTCAGTAATTTCTTAGTTTTTATATATCGGGTTTTTCTCTACCCCAGCGTTTCTCAAACGGTTCGGTGCCCCCCTTGGGGGGCGTGACAACTCTACGAGGAGGGCGCGAGCATATTGAAAAGCTAAAAACAAAATAATTAAAAAAATTGTTAATTTACTGAAAGAGAACAAAATACATTCTGACATAATAAAAAAATAAAATGCACACTTACACAGGTATATTACACGCATAAATGTACCAGTGTTACAGAATGTGAGTGCATTTGATAATTTATTTAACAATATTAAAAGATAAGTTTAATAATTATCAGTGACCCCCCTTCCCATGGGATTGCTTTATATAAAATTATATGCAAAAATTAACACTTATCTTGATTATTCTTTATGGTTTATAATTAATCCCTTAACTGTGTGTGCCGATTAAAAGTTTTGTAATTTGCTTCCCATTGCCAACTGTTCTCCTCGTAGGAACACCTATGTGATGTAATAGGGGCGGAAAGGAAAAAAGCAAATAATCTGAAATAAGTAAATCATTCGCAAACATTGTCCAGGTCCATTTATTGCATTCCAAAGCATTCAGAATAATTTTATGGATAACCGTGCTCGGAAAAGATCGTACTTCGGAAAGACGTATATATACGTCCGGGGAAATGTTCTGACTGAGCGAGACGTTTATATACGCTGGTGTCACTTAAGAGGTTAAAGTCATATCGTAGTTTTAGCATCAAAGTAGAGTGTTATTGAGTTCAATACATTGTTATATTTTATGGGGCGATGAAAATTGTGATTAAATATTGGGTCGCGAATATTGAAACTTTGAGAAAAGCACTGCTCTAAGCCTTTTTTGATTTTGAAAGCATCTCGTATGGTGCAAAAATTTCAAAAATGTCGAACAGAGCACTATGAAGAAATGCATCATAATTTGGTTTCTTTTTTATATCAGTTTTGTCTAGTTGCGAGGACAGTTATGTGAAAGCTCTCAAGAGTGATTTTTTAATTTTTGACGAATGCATAGTCTTTTACGTATTTCGTTCTATTTTCAGGATAACTGGGTGCTACTTCCATTGCAATGTTTAAGGACATAATAAGAATCCTTCAAGTATTTAATGGGTACTTGCAAGCTTCAAATGATGCGATAGAGGATGTTTTTACGTATCGGATCCCTATCTGCCAAAAAATCGGAAGATGGCTTCTTATTTACTGCCAGTTTCTTTTTCTGATAGTTGTATTTCTCAATCCGATCTCGTTTTTCTTCATATGTCTTCTTACAGTAGAGAGTATTCAAAACGTATTGTTAAAGATTTCCACAAATGTACTCGACCGCACTGCTGGTATGCGATATGTATGGCATCAAATTGCATTAAGACTTAGAGTTTGTAGTATGTTTATGAATGTACTTCGACGTGTAGAAATTAATTAGTGTTTTCCTATAGATCTGAATAATTTTCTCTCGTGATGTGTGATGAACTCGACATGTGGTCTGTCGAATTATTGATTTTTTTCTAGAAGGGGTTCTCTTGGCTCAAAAATTCTGAACTTGCTATTTTTAAATGTCATTTTAAAAATGTGCACGTGTGGGGAAGTTAATACTTGAATTAAATAAAAATCCAGTAGAACAATGTAAAACATGACTGTGAAACACAGAAATAACTAAATACTCACAATTTTAAAAGTTTTATTAAAATATTGAAAGAAATTTTTATCTGTAATAGTCTGCCACGTCAATTTGAAGGGAAATGCGTTTAATGTACATGATAAAATGTGCAAAAACTTGAAAGATTACTTTTCACATCAATTAGTATGTTTTTATTACATATGTAATGAAGTATTGTCTTTACAATTGCTGTTATGGAACGATGTTTTAATAAAATAGATTTCAACTCTTATCTCCTGTTTCAGTGATTATGTATCTGAATCCCCATTGTTCACTCGCATTTTGTTCCTACTTAAGGTATCACGACTACGTTCGGAATCGTGATTTTTCCAAAAGCGTATATAAATGGATAATATTTATATTTAATGTCACTTAGATTAGAAAATGTACATAAAATTGTTTTAAGAATAGTATTAAAATAAAAAATTATTTCAGTACAATATTTTCACAAAAGATGAACATAGAATGACCCATTTTCATAATACTCGCCTTTTATGAAAAATGCTTTTATCATAATATTTTGCCTGTCTATAGCTCAGACCTCTGTACAGAGGCTCAACTAGAATTTTTTTAATATATAACTTAGAAGTGGGTTTATCCATGTTTTACGACAACAGAGGGGAGAAATTTTAAGAAAAAAGCGCAGATAATTATATATTTTAAATGGTTGTAACTCTGAAAATGTGTATTTTTCAAAAATCATGGTTGAGCCTCTGTTCAGAGGTCTGAGCTATGTACAGGGAAAACACAATAGAAGCATTTTTCACAAAAGGATAACACTTTGAAAAGTTATTCTAAGTTAATTTTTTGACGAAATATTAGTATTTAAATTTTTTTCGTCAATGTCCTTAAAAACAATTTTATACATGTATTCTAATCTAAGTGACACTAAATATCATAATTTACCCATTTATGCACCTTTTTAAAATCGCTGTTCCGAACGTAGTCGGATACCTTAACCAGAACGTATTTAGATTTCCTTTCGTTTTCAGCCGCAATAGAAACTGATTTTCAGTTCACTGCAACAATTTTCCACGTTGGATGTCAAGGCTCGAAGTCCTCTTATTGGTGAGGGGTGTAGCTCGCGTGTCGTACTTGTTATTAACAGAGCAAGAAATGTTTCCATCGCCAATGGCCCTAGTGTAGCTTCCGAGTGCGACGTTACCATACAACCAATCGGTCACCAATTGCATTCGTATTGCTTCGAAGAGGTACCACTAAAGACCCGCCGTGTAGGGCAGCTATGCACGTTAAATCTGTCGAGAGCTGAAACGTCCGCCCGTTGATGTGGTGTGGTAGTTAGGAGAGGGGAGTGCCAGCTCAGGTGTCGTCCACGTCACTTGACCATGGTTCAAAATTACGTGGTCCGTCGCCAAAAGCCCTCGTGTAGCTGAACAGTGCGGCGTTAATATTCAATCAATCAAGCTTCGAAGAGAGATCTAATCCATGAAAAAATCATCCAATTGATTAACAAGAATAAAACTACTCTAATCTTTTGAAATATCTTGAACATCATAATGCTTTTACGAAAATTTTAATATTTAATAACTAAATATAGCAACTCAAAGACTTAAAATCGTTATTCTCCATGGATTTGGCAGTTTATAAGAAGAGGGGAAGGGGATATACCTGAAAGAAATTAATAACATGAATTATAATAAAATTAGTTTGTGGAAAAACTAGACACGCTTTTATAGTGAATCGAACTAAAGTTAAAAAAATTCTTAATAAAAGAATAAAATGATTAACGAGAAAATTAATGTCATTGGGATAAAAGCGTGGGGTGCTCTATATTATTTCTTACTAGTTCTATTCCGAAATGCCGAGTTAGTGTAAAAATGTAGTACAAAGGACCTAACGCTTTTACCCCAATGACATTAATTTTCTCGCGTTAATCATTTTACTTTTAAATTAAGAATTTTTTACTTTTTAGTTTGATTCACTATAAAAGCGTAATTTTTCAAACTATAGTTTATTTTTCACTTTTAGTTCGATCTACAATAAAAGCTTTTTTAAAAACTATCATTTATTCTTTGAATTTATCCTTGAGTTTGATATTTGGGTCCAGAATTATGTGGCCGCTGGAATTTTAAACGCATTGCTATAATGTTAATTCGTATTATCACTTCAAAACATATGCTTTATCAAAATAAAAATAAATATTTAGCAGTTAGAACACAAATTATTTTTATTCACATGTACGAGTCTTTTTTTCATTTTCAGAAAAACTACGCACCCACTCACCCGCTCTACCTTTTTCACTAAAAGAACACTTTTTGTTTTATTTTTTACTAACCATAAGCCTATTTTGCGGTTTTAGGGTTGCACCTTAATCTTTTAGTTGCTAAATCTGGAATTAGTCGCCAAATCTGAATGGTTTATGCAATTAGTCGCCAAATCTAGAAACGATATGAATGATTCGACAAATCTTGTAAATCCTTAATTATTAAAATCCTGATCAGGACAATGAAACAAAATTGTGAAATTGTATTGTCATCGGTCCTTGACAAGTGTGCGAAATTTCGAATTAATCTGACCTTTTCAAGTGGGTAAAAATGGAGTTCAGATTCCATTACATACAAGTGAAACTTATAAAAACGTGTTAAAAACGATGTACAGCAACAAAAACACTAGCTTGTAAAACTGGTATGCAGAATTGAGAAAATGTAATTTCGTATTCTAATGGTAGAAGCACGATTAACACGTTCTCAACCATCCGAATAAGAATAGTTTGGAAACCCCAAATCAGAAACCCAGTATAAACTCCCTTTATTTTTTTCCCAAATTAATGAAAGAAAAGGTCAAACGCTCAATAAAAGAAAGCAAAATTCATTAAAATTTACTACCCGAAGTTTAAACTCTAAGTGCTCAATCTTTATCTAGTGATCTTTCTACTTTTTAGTCTAATTCTCTATTTTTCTTGCGTTTACAAGGTTTATTCTATATGCCATGTGTTTTCTGGCTAATTAGAATAACATATTGCCACATTGTTCTTGTATCAATAAGCCAGTTCTATCCTTGAGGATTAAAGAGCAATTGTGCAGACATGGCAGTGAAGTAGTCGTGGTCACGAACTTCATCGTTGGCTGTTAAAATCTAGTTCAGAGTTAGGGACTTGGCTTCACAAAAGATTTACCACGCAGAATAACAAGTTCGTAATGTTTAGTAAAAATGGACTTTAAAATAGTTACAAGAAGGGGCATGTCATGATTAAATGACCGTACTGAGGTGCCATCTCAGGAGGTGTATTCATCGCTTGGAGGTAGTCCAGGGTTTCTCTAACTGTGGTGCGCGCCCAACTACAAAGGAATAACTCTACAAATAACTACAAATAACGTGATAACTCTACAAAGGAATGTGAGCATATTGAAAAGTCAAACAAAAGTTTATTTAAAAAATTAGTTTACTGAAAGTAAACAAAATACATTCTGACATAATAAAAGATAAATACACATTTACACTGCTATTTACACTTATAAATGTATTAGTACTGTACAATGTATTTTATAATTAATTTAACAATACTAAGTACAAGTTTGGTAATTACCACAGTGACCCCACCAGCTTGTATTAACATCCCTTTTGATAATTGGTGCGGTTTATAATTCCTAAAATGCTGATTAAAAGTTGTACTATTCGCTCCCCAATGACAGTTTTCCATGTAGGCGCGCGTATGTGGAGGGAGGGGGAGAGGAAAGGAATGAATAAGCAAATACCCTGAAAGAATCCTTCGCAAACACTGTCAAGGTCCTTTTAGTGCGTTAGAAAGCCTTCGGAATGCAAACTGATTGATTTCCAGTTTAGTTCAAAATGGATTCAACAATTTACTGAAACAAAGAAAATGTTGGAATTGATTGAAACAGAAATTAACAAGCAATGTAAATAAAAATGCCAGTAACAAAATTTTGGAAACTTAGAATTCGATTCCAGACACATTTATAACTGTTAGAAGAAGCTGGCTCTTGTTATATATTTTAACCCTATTTTCATCTGCCGATCCTCGACAATCATTTTCAGAGACTAATAACATTTAAGACTCGCTTAGAAACCATTTGGCAGAAGATTCTAATTCAGTATGCGTTCTGCTAAAAGTAACATCTTACAATCCAAATGTAAGTTATTTGTCATCTAATCGGCAACAAAAGAAGTCACACTAATGTTACTTTAATTTCAATTATACATGTATCTTAAGGTATCCGACTACGTACGGAACCATTATTTTTAAATAGTGCATAAATGGATAATTTTCATGATATTTAATGTCACTTAGATTAGACTACATGTATTAAAGTTGTTTTAAGAACATTTTGACAAAAAAAATTATTTAAATACAATATTTTGGCAAAAAATTAACTTAGAATCTTTTTTCAAAATGTTCTCCTCTTTTTGTGAAAAGAACTTTTATTATATTTTTCCTGTATATAGCTCCTACCTCTTAACAGACTCAACTATAATTTTTGAGAAATTCACATATTTTTCAGAGTTACAAACCATTGAAATAATTATCGGCGTTTTTTTTCTTAAAATGGCTCCCCTGTGTTGTAAAATATGGATAAACCCACTTCTAAGTGATATATTTCAAAAATTCTAGTTGAGCCTCTGTAGAAAGGTCTCAGCTATATGCAGGCAAAATATTATAGAAGCATTTTTCACAAAAGGAGAACATTTGGAAAAAAAATTATTCTAAGTTAATTTTTTTTGCCAAAATATTGTATTTATATAATTTTTTTGTCAAAATGTCATTAAAACAATTGTATACATGTATTCTAATCTAAGTGATACTAAATATCATGAAAATTATCCATTTATTCGCTTTTGCAAAATCACGGTTCCGAACGTAGTCGGATACCTTAAACATTTTCTACTATACAGCGCAAAATGTATTTTTAATAGTAAGTAAAGATTTTTGAGTTATAGTATTTAGTTTATTTTTCCTAAAATCACAAGTCAAAATTATTTGATGGCACGTCTATGCCCCATTAAACATTTTTTTTTTCGTTTTTTAGAAAAATGGCACGTTGATCCAAAAAGACTCGCCACTCCTACCCTAGACCCATGCCTTAAGACGTCCCTGCTTGTAAGCAAACTATATCGAATGTTTTGAATAATTTCTTACGTTCTCTTTTCAGGATCACTCATCGAAAGCTCTTTCCAGAATGCCTCTGCTGGATATCGCTGGTGTCTTTGTTTTAGGAACAGTTGCTGTTTTCAGAAATATCTTCGAACTACAATTTCGCGTTGTGCGAGGAACAGCTATGGTTTTGTACAGTATGACTTTTTCTCTGATAGCACTTCCGACAGTGCTGTGGAATCGTTATCAGCGCCTCCCCACAGTTTTAGCCTTACATTCGAGGATATCTTGAGAAATATCGATCAGCTGAGGGACCATCTGACGTCACGAGTCGTCGCCGAGAAGGAAAGACAAAGAGGAAGAAGTCATCGAACATTACGTATTTATTAAGCACTGTACACGATTACTAAGAAACTCGTACTACAACACGCTACTTACTTTTAGCATGTTTTTAAATGCAGTGAAGATACTGTATTGTTTTTTCCAGGTCATAGTATTTACTTTACCGAGATTCTTGAAATCAAGCCTTAAACTTGCATTTGTATCTCTTTTGTCGAATCCAATTGAGGCTTTTTCCCCGATACTTCACGACACTATTGATCGATTCATTAATTGATTTGAGGTCAATATAACTGCTAGAATACTCTTTACGATTTTATGTGGTCTGACACGAGACGAAATTAAGTCGTCTTAAAGAAACCAGAACTATTTTTAAATGAGAATCAAATTAAAATTATGGATTATATTTTTAGATTTAAATATGAAGATTTATTAATTTCAAGGATTTAAAGTGAATTGATTGTTCTATATTTGTTTAAAAAAATAACTTGGCATCAACTTTGGTCTACTTTCTACATAATAAATTTTAAAATCATTTGAACTCTTAATTTACATAAATTTCATTCGTGTACTTTAAATATTTATAAGCCTTATTTGTAATGAGGATTTTTTGTATAAACATCTCTGTATAAATTACTATTTTGATATATATATATATATATAATGGCTAAATAAACACTTTTTTACTATTTCTATTTTTTGAGGAAAAATTAGTAAATATGTAAGCTATTATTAATAAAGATTCAAATATTACTTTGAGGAATAATTAATGCATGGTTGCGGGCCCAAATTTGAGAAAGTTAAAATATTTGAAAACCGCATTCATTTGAAAATTCAATACGTGCTATGTTTTTCCGTCAAGTGTCGTTCTAGTCACTCGACCATGGTTCAAAATTACGAGGTCCGTCGTCAAAAACCCTCGTGTAGTTGAACAGTGCGACGTTTATATTCACTCACTCATGTCTTTTCAATGATAATGAAAAGTTGCCACGGTAGACTCGTGGCCGCAGTGCCACGGGTTCGAGTTGTGATGCTACTGAAGACCCACCGATGCACGTTAAATCTGTCGAGGCTGTTGATGCAGTACAGAGTTTTTAAAACTGTTGGGCGTATCCCCCTTTGAGGGCGTGATAATTCTACGAGGGGGTGCGAGCATATTGAAAAGTCGAAAACAAAAGGTTATTTAAAAAAAATTAATTTACTGAAAATAGACAAGCAAAATACTTTTTGATATAATAAAATATAAAATGCACATTTACACTGATATAATACACTTATAAATGTATCAGTACTGTACAATGAATATTTTATTAATTTAACAATACTAAGTTATAAGAACAAGTTTGGTAATTATCAGAGACCCCGTGGGCTTATATTAACACTTATCTTGATAATTTGTATGGTTTATAATTACTTGGCTGCCGATTTAAAGTTACGCGATTCGCTTCCCAGTGCCACCATTTTCCACGTAGATTAGTGTATTTTGATGTCATTTTTTAGGGGAGGCGAGGGGGTGGAGAGAAAAGAAAAGGAATAAATAAGAAAATCCTCTGAAATAAGCAAGTCCTTCGCAACACTGTCGATGTCCTTTTAGAGCATTCCAAAGCCTTCGGAATAATTTTATGGATAGCACTGCACAGAAAAGATCATACTTCGGAAAGACAGACGGTCAGGAAATTATATATAATACTTTGGCTGTGCGAGACGTTTATGTACGTCGGTGGCACACAAGAGGTTAAAATCGTTTTGTAGCTTTAGTGTCAAAGCATAGTGTATTATTGAATTCACACACAAATACATTGTAATTATGTAAAGGGGTGCGATGAAAATGATTGAATAGTAAGTCGCGT
Organism: Trichonephila inaurata madagascariensis; assembly: GCA_019973955.1. Lineage (NCBI taxonomy): Eukaryota > Metazoa > Arthropoda > Arachnida > Araneae > Nephilidae > Trichonephila > Trichonephila inaurata. The sequence goes on along the minus strand of BMAV01001401.1, from coordinate 418,729 downwards.
ATATTGGAAGTTTGAGAAGCACTGGTGTAGTAGATAGAATAGGGGATGCCAGCTGGGATGTCGTCCTCGCCACTTGACCATGGTTCAAAATTACGAGGTCCGTCACTAATAACCGTCCTGTTGCTTTATAGAGGAACATTAAAAAAACTCTAGTTCACCTGGGACCTCCACTCCAGCATGCACCGGTTCTCATTGTACTTTTTAAATTAAAAAAAATGTTAGTTTTTACTTCAGTTTGCCTTGTTTACATTAGAATGTATTTTTGCTTAGGGTATCCCACTACGTTCGGAACCGTGACTTAAAAAATATATAGAATGGCATCACATTTAGATTTATTTTTAAAGATATCCGACTACGTTCGGAACCGTGGTTTTAAAAAACGCATAAATGGATAATTTTCATGATATTTAGTGTCACTTAGGTTAGAATACATGTATAAAATTGTTTTAAGGACATTTTTTTTACAAAAAATTTATTTAAATACAATATTTAGGCAAAAAATTTACTTAGAATAACCTTTTTCAAAATGTTCTCCTTTTGTGAAAAATGCTTCTATTGTAATATTTTGTCTGTATATAGCTCAGACCTCTGTATAGTCTTAACTATGACTTTTGTGAAAAATAACATTATTTTCAGAGTTACAACCCATTGAAAAAATTATCGGAGTCTTTTTTTCTTAAAATTTCTCCCCTCTGTTGTCGTAAAACTTGGATAAACCCGCTTCTAAGTTATATATTTCAAAGTCTAGTTGAGCCTCCGTACAGAGTTCTGAGTTATATTGAGGCAAAGTATTATTATAATAGAAGCATTTTTCACAAAGGAGAATAATCTAAATCACACTAAATATGACAAATGCTATCCATATACACGCTTCTGCAAATTTACGGTTCCGAACATAGTCGGATACCTTAAAAATTCTATGCATTAAAACGTTTTCTTAACAATACGTACAAGTTACATCATAACATTTGCAAGAGAAGGAAAGAATGAAATACCATGCTGAAGGATAAAAAAAGGAAGAATGGCATATAGAAAAAAAATTCAACAAACGGAATAAAGGTCAGAATCCTGAACATGAAATGCATGAACTAAAGTACTAAATGTGGCGTATTATTGAAAGTTTTTATTGTATTGGCAATTTCTGCAGCCTGTACCCATTACAAAATACTCCCGATATTAGAATGATATAAGTGTAATATACACTGGTGTGCAAAACTTAAGCAACAATGTAAAAATTTGGCAGATAATGAAATTCAAAAGGAGGTCTGGAGATCAGAAAGGAACACGTAAGTCAGTAGAAACGTCATGCGCGTAGAAAATATCAGGAACAAAACGTCAGAAGCGATGTGGCGTACGAAAAACGCGTGATGTCGGCGCGCGCTGCTCAATGTAGAATGAAATGAAGGAGGAGCGCAATTCACCATATTCTCTGCAAGTGCCAGTGAGTCAATTCGTGAAAATGGCTAGAAGAAATCATCTGGATGACTTCCCGTGGAAAAATGATCGGAAAAGCGGGGAGGGCGTACTGTCACCAGTGTAGCTGAAAATTTCGGAATCAAAAAAAAGTGTCGTTTCGCGCGTTTGGGAAAAGCGTTCCAAACTACGGGTACAGCTGTTAAAAAGGTTGGTGTGGCCCCCCGGGACGACAATTTTCGGGATGACTAAAGGCGGGTGACTGAAAAAGGGCATCCTGCGGCGAAAAATTCGCGCAATCGAAAAGCGCCGCCCCAGAAACTCGACGCAAATCGAAAAAATTGGGGGGTTTTTACTGTGGCCGACGCCTTCACAAAGGGGCCTGTTCACCCCCGTCCTGAACGCTGCCTCCCGTTAAAAAGATGCCCAAAAACCCCCGTTTACAGTGGGCCCAGAGAGCACAAAACTGGAAAATGATAAATGGGTCGTGTTCTCTTTACGGATGGGGTGGTTCAGTACCGAAGCGATTCTCAACGCTTTTTTTGATTTGGAGAGATGGGGCCCCGGTTTTTATCCAGTAACATAAAGGGAAAAGAATACACGGTGGTCCTGAGTTCTTGTCTGGGTTGGCTTATGCTAAACGGCAAAACAGCCCCCATTTTCGACGGGGGGTCTGTAACCGGGGTTCGCGTGGGGGAGGTCTTCCCCCATCTGCATCTTTTCGGGGGTGAATTCCCGACTTATCTTTAGGATGACAATGCACTGCCAATCGCACTCTTGCTTTTGAGGAGCTGCTGGAAAGTAAAATATCACTCGAATGGTTGGCCAGCTCCCCAGATTTAAATCCCATCGAACTTTGGGATGCTTTGGGGGAAAGTATTCCACCGCTCACATCATCCGGAATACAACCAACAACTCAAACAGATGGTTTAGGAATGGGCCCTACCTCAAAAAATTTTGCAACAGGGGTTTTGGTATGCGGGGACGGGCAAAGCAACCATTGTAGTAAGGGGGGGGCATATACCATATTTAAGGGAAAATCTGCTTGTTGTTCTTCCGTTGGATGAAAAATCATGGAGTCAGTATATGCGTTCAAAAAGCTTGTTTTTGTTTAATTCCAACCGTATCGTTTATTCCTTTTCGCCCGATCTTTTTTCATCCTTTACGTAAAAATACTCTCCCTCATTTCAAATTTCATGTCTCTCAGATGATTTTTTTGTGGTTATGGCAATAAATCCACCTGTTGCTTAAGTTTTTCCCCTTTTTTCATCGTGTGTTTTTATCCTGGGATACATATGAAACACGAGTGGAAGAACAGAAACATACAATACAAAAAGAGGAAAATAGACATTTATAACAAATGATGATTCCAGTATATAACAGAAGGGGTGCGCTGATTTCCGTTCAAGACGGGGAAACCCTTTCGGAAAAAAGTTCGACTTTCGAAAATAAACGCCACGGATTCGCGAACCCCTCGATTACAAGCCGAGAGTCATATCCACCATACTAGCTGGGCGGCAGCAATACGGTTATATTGTAATCAGAATACTGTATTTTAATGCATGAATGTAAAATTACAAGACTCCTGGACATCTGTTAACTATTTCATAACCACCGTGGCCTCGAACTCATGTTGAGAATTACTACTGTCGAGTCGTAGGTTTGAGTCTTGGTACCACTAATGGCGTAGTACCCGTAGAAGGGTTAATATACATTTGTTAAATCTGTCGAGACTTAAAATCTCCCTTTTGGCTTGAGGATATTTTAGAGGAGTGCAAGCTCAAGTGCTTTTCTTATTTGAACGAGGTTAAAAGTTACAAAATCCGTCGCCATTAATCCTCGTGTTACGTTATAATCCAACGGTAATAAATTCATTTACTTTACATAAATTCGGCAATTTTCGAAGAATACTACTTTTAAGGGATACTTGAAGAAACTGATGAAAATGAATTATAGAAACGATGCATGCGCGCAGACACATAGACAGATACACACAGACACACACATAGACATATAGAGACAGACACACACATAGAGACAGAGACACACACATAGAGACACACACATAGAGACAGACACACACACAGAGCGACACAAACGCGCACACACAGAGAGAACAGCACACACACACACACTAGTAATAAATTATAGTTTGAAAAAACTAGAAAACACACACAATTTTTATGGTTAATCGAACTGAAAAGTAAAAAAATAATTCTTAATATAACGATGAAATGATTCATGAGAAAATTAATATAGAGAGTGACAACGACCAGATTGAATTAAGTATCCATTTATTTAGGGGAATTATCTACAAGGGAGGGCTAGAATTTAGTAAAAAGTTATAGGTGGTTGGATTCCACCAGGCGTCTCGTCGCTGCCTTCGTCTCGTCTCGTCCCGTCCGCGTCGTCTCTCCCTGTCTCCCTGCGCAATCGTCCTATTCGTCCGTCTGTCGTCTCTTTATCCTCGAACCGCCTTGTCCACTAGGTGGAGCTCTCTTGGCCTTACGTCATTAAGGGAATGTAGGAAGTATATGATAACGTGCACATCCATTCCTACATTAATGTCACTGGTTAAAAGCGTGGGGTGCTCGATATCAATTGTGATTTCTTACTACTTCTATTCCGAAATGCAGAGTTAGTGTAAAAATGTAGTACAAAGGTACCCCACACACGCTTTTACTACAATATTAATTTTCTCGTTAATCATTTTATCCTAATATTAAGAATGGGTTTTTTTTTGCTTTTTTAGTTCGATCTACAATAAAAGCGTGTTTTTAGTTATTTGAACTATCGTCCATTCATCGATGAATTAATCTTAAATACGTCATTTTTTAGAATCTGGAATACCCATTTGCATACTATCAAGTCAACGATAGGGTCTGGTTTGCAAAATGGAGGATCAGGCAACTGAAGGAAATCTGGAAGAGCTAAGTTTGAAATATTTCATAGAGAAGGGGTAAAGTCAATGATATTTTTCACTAAAAAGAGCTCAATATTCTCTCTGAAACTTGCTTCAGCATTAGACATAAAAGTACGCGTTTTGAATCGAAGAGTTTGTGGGAAATTATTTAACACGGCGACCTCTGAATCAATTCTCAGCTGTTTTGGTAAACTGGAGCAATGAATGAGGTTTTATTCCACAGATCCGTCAAAAGTATTCAGAAAAACAATTTATATCTGAGTTTCAAGCAATTAGAACATTACTTTTTTCCACATGATCTAGTCTTTATTTCCATTTCCAGAAAAACTGGGCAATTGTTTGTTATGGTAAGAAATTGCTGAGTCATCCTCTCCTTTTTCACATAAAGAACATTTTTTGTTCGTTTATTGTGTTTGTATTAACCGTGAGCGTTTTCGCTTTAGAGTTGTGAATGAATCTTTAAGTCGCCAAATCTGGAAATGGAAAATCGTTCATCTTGATGCTCCTGATCGGGACACTAGAACAATATTGTTAAATTATTACATTGTCATCTGTCTTTGACAAAAGTGTGTAAAATTTCGAATTAATCTGGCCTTTTAAATTGGTTAAAAATCGAGTTCAAAATTTCGTTACATACAGGTGTGTGTATACGATACATACATATGTGCGTGCGTGCAGGTGTGACCTTATATTTCACCTACATTTGCATACATAAAAGCGTGTTAAGAACGCAAGCTTGCAAAACGAATACCTAAAACCTAGGAAATGTAATTCCGCATCTTAGTGTTGGAAGCATGATTAACAAAATTTCAACCAGTAAATAGAAATCATTCAGACACTTGTTGACACTCCTGACAGTTTCGTTTCATTCTAATATATTAGTCAATGCTGTGTGTAACAGAAATTACATTCAATGCTTCGTTTCTTTACAAGCAAAAAAAGTTTGAAACTCGTCTGTAAATTGAACAGAGCATAGTTGTGTGTGTCATGTTTTAGGCATTATATTTTTGGTTTGGTTTTTATATTACAAAGAAATACCATACATAAATATGTAATTTATAGGTTTTAGCATCTGTTACTGTCTTCAGAGTTTTGATGAAATGATTTTTTTTTATTGATCATTTTATAACAATCCCCATTTTCATAAATATAAAAGATTTTTTAAAAAAATTGAATATAATTATACCGCGTTACATAACTTTTTTTTTGTGTACACATAACTTATATCCCACTTATATCCCCCCACCCCACCCTTGCGCCATTAAAATCCAAATTCACTCACTCACTCACCCACCAAAAGTTTTTAAAAAGGCTCTGAATGGGCTTAGATCCTGAAGTTCTATTCTTTCTACTAACCTATCCTTTTCAATTTTCGATTCTTCTTGTTATTCTGTCTTCCTTTCTTGCGTTTACAAAATTTATTCTAAATACGAGCTGCCTTTCCTCCCTGTAAGTCAGCGTTTGATCACAAATGACTCATACATCACTCAATCAATTTTGTCCTTAAGGTATCCGACTACGTTCGGAACCGTGATTTTGCAAAAGCGCGTAAATGGATAATATTTATGATATTTAGTGTCACTTAGATTAGAATACATGTATATAATCGTTTTAAGGCCATTATGACAAAAAAAATTATTTAAATACAATATTTTGGCAAAAAATTAACTTAGAATAACCTTTTTTCCAAATGTTCTCCTTTTGTAAAAAATGCTTCTATTGTATTAATATTTTGCCTGTATTCAGCTTGGACCTCTGTACAGAGGCTCAACTAGAATTTTTGAAATGCATAACTTGGAAGTCGGTTTATCCATGTTTTACGAAAACAGAAGGGAGAAATTTTAAGAAAATACGCCGATAATTATTTCAAATGTGGTTCTAACTCTGAAAATAATGTGAATTTTTCAAAATTCATAGTTGAGCCTCTGTACAGAGGTCTGAGCTATAGACAGGCAAAATATTAATACAATAGAAGCATTTTTTACATTTGGAAAAAAGGTTATTCTAAGTTAATTTTTTGGCAAAATATTGTATTTAAATAATTTTTTTTGTCATAATGTCCTTATATATAAAACAATTGTATACATGTATTCTAATCCAAGTGACACTAAATATCATGAAAATTATTCATTTATACGCTTTTTTAAAATCATAGTTCCGAACGTAGTTGGATATCTTAAGGACATTTTGACAAAAAAATTTTTATTTAAGTACAATATTTTGACAAAAAATGAACATAGAATGACCCATTTTCAAAACATTCTCCTTTTGTGAAAAATGCTTCTATTATAATAATATTTTGCCTGTATGTAGCTCAGATCTCTGTACAGAGGCTCAACTCTAGAATTTTTAAAATAAATATTGGGTTGTTCGGAAAGTAATTTCGTTTTTTCCGACAGAGGATTTAATTGTAATTTTTTGCACCCAATTTCACATTTAAGCCGTATAATTTTTATTTGCTTTGAGAGCTCATATAGCAAGGCTTGTGTGTGAAAAATTCCAATTAATTCTACGCAGTAGTTTTTGGTTGTTGCCCTTTTAAATATGGAGAGCGATAAGCAGCATTTTCGACATATCTTACTGTTTTACTACAGAAAGGGTAAAAATGCTGTTCAAGCCTGGAAAGAAATTGACCGATTGTATGGAGAAGGTGTATTGACAGTACGCCAGTGCCAGAACTGGTTCGCTAAATTTCGATCCGGCAATTTTGATGTCGAAGATGCGCCACGTTCGGGAAGGCCGGTTGAAGCTGATAAAGACGCGATAAAGGCATTAGTTGATGCGAACCGGCGAATAACAACACGTGAGATCGGATTGAGGTTAAATTTATCAAATTCAACAGTTTATGGCCACTTGAAAGGCCTGGGATTACCCTCGAAGCTCGATGTATGGGTTCCCCATGTTCTCACAGAGAGAAATCTGTGCCACCGAATTGACGTCTGCGATTCGCTTCTCAAACGTCACGAAAATTATCCGTTTTGAAGCGCATCATCACTGGGGACAAAACTGGGTTGTATACAACGTCAACCGCAAGAGGTCATGGAGCAAAAAGATGAACCGGCTCAAACCTTTTCCAAAGCCGATATTCACCAAAAAAGGTGATGCTGTCTGTTTGGTGGGATTTTAAAGGAATCGTTTTTTTAGCTTCTACCGGATAACACAACGATTAATTCGGAACTCTACTGTCATCAGCTGGACAAACTGAATGATGCACTTCAACAGAAAAGGTCAAAACTAATCAACAGGAAAGGTGTAGTGTTTCATCAAGACAACGCGAGACCTCAAACAAGTTTGGTCACTCGCCAAAAGCTTTTACAGCTTGAATGGGATACAATGCCACGCCCACCATATTCTCCAGACTTGGCACCATCGGATTATTATTTGTTCCGGTCACTCCAAAATTTTTTAGACGGTAAAACCTTCACCTCAAATGAGGAGGTCAAAAACCACCTCGATCAGTTTTTTGCCCGCAAAGACCAAAACTTTTATGAGCGTGGAATTATGCTACAACCAGAAAGATGGCAAAAGGTGTTGAACCAGAACGGCCAATATATAATTTAACAAAGTATTTGTTTATTATACGAAAACTGTCTTTCATTTCCACAAAAAAAAAACGAAATTACTTTCCGAACAACCCAATAACTTAAAAGTGGTTTTATCCATGTTTTACGACAACAAAGGGGAGAAATTTTAAGAAAAAAACGCCGATAATTACTTCAATGGGTTGTAACTCTGAAAATAATGTGAATTTTTCAAAATCATAGTTGAGCCTCTGTACAGAGGTCTGAGCTATATACAGACAAAATATTATTATAATAGAAGCATTTTTCACAAATGGAGAGCGTTTTGAAAAAAAGGTTTTTCTAAGTTAATTTTTTACCAAAATATTGTATTTAAGTAATTTTTTTTGTCAAAATCTCCTTATATATATAAAACAATTTTTTACATGTATTCTAACCTAAGTGACACTAAATATTATGAAAATTATCCATTTATGCGATTTTTTAAAATCACAGTTCCGAACGTAGTCGGATATCTTAAAAAATAACTCAAAAAGTGAATGCCATTCTATTATGCCGAGCTAGGTGAATGGCATCTTTCCTTCGGGTCAGCGATTCAGTTTACTGGGCATCTAAATCTCGGAATGACCTCGGCCTTTGGTCTTTCTTTCATACGAATTTTATACCAAATCTTTTGATTCCCTGGAGCTATACTTACCCTTTTGTCCATGAAATTTACTTTATGGCTCTCGTCTCCAGTAAGACATTATGATAATGAAATTGCAGACATTCTGACCAAGGAAGACGCTTATAATCTATCAGATTCACATTCTGCTGCAGACCCTCCTTGCCAGACGTGGTGTGGTAGTTTGGAAAGGGGGTGCCACCTCGGATATTAGTTTTTTATTGATCGAGGCTCAAAATTGCGAGGTCAGTAACCAATATCCTTTCGTATTGCCAGTGTGACGTTAATAAACACATACTCACTTGAGCTTCCTTGAAGTCCATTCAAAAATGAAATCTTTAAACAGTCTTACGTTTCTTAAGGTTCATTCGTTGAATGGGCGTTCTTTTTTGGGCATTCGGACTGTAATACAGTCCTCAATCCCATATCTGGCATTTTGAGATGTTGGACATGGCGAAAGTGGAGTTTCATTCTGAGTAGATGCATAATGGTCATTGGTTGAGACAAGAAGATCCGGGAGGCTTGGCTATGGTTCTTCTTCGGGATGGAATGGAGATTGTATATGCATGGAAGAGAGCTTGGAGATTGCTCTCTGGTTTATCAATGGTAGTGTGATCATAGACTCCTACTGGCTGCCCTGGAGGCTGAGAATTGGGAAAGTGGGAGGAGCTTGTGCAGTGGAGTAAAATAGAATTCAATATGGAAAGAATTTTAATAAAGAAAATATGAGAAATTTAAGTTTACTAAGATGCAATAAAAAATTACTACAAAGAAATTAAAAATATTAGAGGGTTATATGAATCAAGAAGCATCTTGGGGCTTTTTAGTTTTGTTATTAGGATTATAAGGAATTAAGTTAAGTATATTTATATTATTGGTTTCAGGTGAGGCATTAAAAAGTTAATTGCAATTTTCTGAATATGAGATTTAAGGCAATTGTTTTTTAAGGCATTATACGTATGTCATCATTGCGCATGTATCTTAAGGTTCATTCATGTCAAAGTAGTGAGTAATAAGGGGCGAAGATGTCTTTAGCGTCTTTTACTGTACTGCGCATATTCCTTTAACCCTTAATCTACCGACTCGGTACTTATAAGTACCACTCACTTTAAAATGACATAGAATAAACATTTTTACGAATACTCTGGCGATACTTAGCAGGAATATTCTTTGAAATCCACTCTTCCAAGATATAGGGCATCACGGGTTCTATGATGTGTATTTTAGAGGGGAAGGCAAATAGTTTTATAACAGAAATTGCGTTTTCAACTGATAGCGTTTTCAGCGCATTGCGAAGATTGTCATTTTTGTTCCGATTGATTGATTGAATATTAACGTCGCACTGTTCAGCAACACGAGGGCTTTTGGCGACGGACCACGTAATTTTGAACCATGGTCAAGTGACGTGGACGACACCTGAGCTGGCACCCCTCTCCTACCTACCACACCACACCAACGGGTGGACGTTTCAGCTCTCGACAGATTTAACGTGCATCGCTGCCCTACACGGCGGGTCTTTAGTGGTACTGGACTCGAACTCGTGACAAGGCAAGCCACGGTCCGATACCTATACCACTCGGCTACCGCGGCCACCATTTTGTTCCGAAAAAATAGTTAATGTCGAAATATAAGGGTCTTATTTTTTTATGTAAATGAAGACCTTAGAAAACGATTTGAATATTTATTTTAAGTGAACAATGTATATAATTAATTTTATAGTTGATTATCTTTAATTAATTAATTAACTCTAACGGGTTAAATTTCCCGAAGTTGAGTATTTTTTTTTATGTATATCCCTTAATTTTTAATGTAGTGATTGAAAAAAATGCATGAAAAAAACTGCAGTCAATCATAATGCGGTAGATAAAGGATTAATTCGATAAATCGTCCGAAATACATGGATTAGTGGTAGTCAGGGGGTGATATAGACGTGAGTTTAAGGCATGCATTTCTTTCAGAGAAGTCTTGGTTTATATTGGGGTCATAGAGGGGTTAAATCAGTCGCGTAGCTCAATATTTTCACTGTGGTGGGGTAACGATGCAAAAGGAATGGAATGCTAGTAGGGATTGCAATACCGACATACTGGGATACCGAATACCGGTATTTTGTGCCATTTATATAATTTTGTAATACCGATATTCATAAGCTAAAATACCAGTTTTTCGGTATTTACTAGAATTTTTTTTTAATTGTCTTCACTATATGTTCAGAGCTCCAACCTTGCAAAATAGTATACACTTTTGTTTTTATGTATCCCTAACGGGCGAAATTAATTAGACTGAATATAAAATTCCATTGAACGATCAAGAGAAATAAAAAAATATGTGAATTATCCGAGGAGGGCTAAAACTATTCTATTTCAGCTCAGAAAGATACTGAGGAGGATTGGTAGCAGGATTCGTGGTCTGATATTCGTATCTATGAAAAACAAGGTTGTAATTGCCAAGCAAGTGCGTAATATTTCGATATTTTTTTTTTAAATTATTGAGTTTGTTATTCACATTGGATTTGCATATCATACTTGTAATTAAATACCATCATGATTTTATAAATGAAAATGAAAACGAAGAAAAAAGACTAACCAATTCAAATTTGATCGTTTATAGTAAATTTTCTTAAAATTCTTTTACCCACTTAGGGGAGACAGGGGCAAGATGACGAATGTCATAATTTTTCCGTTTTCTGCTAGGTATCAAGATCAACCGAACACTAATGGCTCTCTTATTGACTGCTCGTTAAAAAATAGTATAGAGAAGCATAAATCTACATTTTCATGTTTGTTGTGAAGCTTTGATTGTTTACCGCTGCCTCGATATAACTTTTATGCATGTGTAAATAAGCTCTGCTACAGATACAGGCAAGATATATCTTTCATATTTGTACCTTAGTTTAAATACTACATATTACCACGAATAAATATCAATCAATCGACTTCCTTCATGGGAATGGAAAATAATATTTTTAAATAGGCAGTCTGGGGCAAGATGACGAGCCCCGTGTTTTGGAATTTATTAAACTAACTATGCTGTCTATTCTATTAAATCTCTGTAGCACTTGTTTGTCTGTGTTTTTGTCCGTTCGACCTTGCGCTTCTATCTCTTCTGGGGCTAAGGGGTGCATCGGATCGGGAAATGCGTCGTTCGAAAGGGGGCGACGAGAGGAAGACATTTTGCCATCGCTAACAACTTTATGGTAATTTATCCAGAACAAACTATCATAGACAAACATATTGGTGAGCGTTTGAGCACCGCTTACTTCAGAGCAGACAGCTACAGCTGGAAATGGCGTTACAGGGTTTAAAAATGTGGGATTGAGACTCATAATCCTCTTGTGTTTAGCGAGCATGACTTTGCTGCTTCAAAGCTACTGACCTTGATGTTGTTGACGATGAAATTGAGAATAATAGTGCAAATCTTCAGACCCAGGTAGTAGAAAACCAACATATAAATCCTCCAGAAGAACCAGAACAAATGACAAAGGCTGATTACGATGCTCTAAAGAAGCCTGTTAGTGTTTTTTTTTATTTCAAACCATTGCCTAAAGCAACACAATGTGAGAAAAAAAGAAAAACGTGAGCTCAAGAATTGTTACAGGCACTCTCATCAAAGAAATGTTGGAACAAAGGGAAAAGCAGAAGGAAGAACAGGAAACTTTAAAAACAGAGAAGAGAAGCCCGTGAATCTAAAAAGGGAGTAAAAAAACTCAAACTAAGTTTCTATAGGTCTAAGTCTATAAAATCCAGGCCAAACAGTCCATTTGCCTCAACTTCAAAGGATGGTGTTATAAGATGTCCTGCTTTTGAAGAGGAATATTGTGACCTCCAACAGAAGAATGGATCTAGTGCTGTAAATACTAAGAGTGGTGGCATAAGGAAAGTTCCAATTACGAAAATGGCATTTTTATTTGTGACTACTGTTAACTGCACAACTAAACACTTCAAAAACGCCAGACTTACGTTACGTGTATTATGCTTAGTTTGATACTTTGTAAGATTTAAAAACTCAGTCATCATTTGTTAAAGCATGTATCAAATTCAAAAGATAAAATCTGTTCAACCTTTCTCAGTGTCATCATCTTGCCCCAAGGCCAAAGTCATCTTACCCCAGTACTGGGGCAAGATGACAATTTCTTAAGGTTCTGAAAAAATAAAATTATCCTTTGTTTTTTTTTTTATTTGAAAAATTAAATGCTAATTTATTTAATAATACAAAGGACTACTCCAAAACTTAATGTAAAAATAATTTTTTTATCCTTAAAAATAAATTAATAAACAAAAACTATTAACATCGTCATCTTGCCCCGGTCTCCCCTACCTTATCCACATTCAGAATTCGATACAGTTATTAAAGATGATGATGGCACTAATGTCGATAGTAAAAAGGAATTATCTCTTGAAAAAATTTGAATTAGCGAAACTAGAAAAAAAATTCAATAAACCAAAATACAATACAGAAATGAGTTACATCCAAAGCACTCCGACAAGAAATCGATTTGTTTGAAGATGAGGGACTTAAAGGTAAATACTTGAAAAAATTATATCGCATTGCTAACAGTATGGCAAACAAGGGTAGATACCGAAGGAGCGTTCACAACAGCTGGTAATTTTTGCACAAAATTGCGTTCCAGGCTTAATGACAGTACAGTTTAGAGGCATTGTTTTTTAAGATCCTATTCCAAAAATTTGTAATAGTACCACAGACTGAATAGTGATATTTACACTGTTTTCTGATTTAAAGAAATAAGATGTTCCTTTACTTTTTTGTGATTTTTTTTATATACTGTCATAATTTATAAGTTAAAAGTACTGTGATATTTACACTCTAATAAAACGACAAATAAAACAAAAGAAACACCTATTTTGCTTTTCCTATAACTTCTACTACCTGTATTAAGATCTATATAAAATACCGAATACCGATACATTGAACTTTTGGTCCGATATTGCGAATTCCTAAATTCGTTCAAGTTTCGTACTTATCCTTGATCGAAATCTATTATCAATAACCTTTGTTTTGCTACAAGGGGCGGCGTTGATAAACAATCAGTCAATTGAAATAATAATTCATGGACTAGAAGCTAACCAACGGCTCCAGAGGATTATTTGCTTATTAATGCCACATTTGGAAACAAGTAATATAATTTTTTTAAAAAAAATCAATTCCTACTTGAAAAACAATTTTGAGCTTTTCATACTTGACTACATAATTAATATATACTGTTACTATCTATTGCAACTTCATTCAGGAACAAATTGAATTTTTTATACACCATATAAAACTAAATTTGATTAATGAATAATATTTGAAAAACTATATTAACATCAAGTGCCATCCACTGCAAGTTTAAAAAGTGTATTTGAACTTGAGTGGATGAATAGAAGGTATTTATTAACGATTGAAAATTTGAGACAAGATATATATGGGGAGACATAAAGCTAATAGTCGGAATTTGAAAAGTAAGGAAAAACTGGTTGATGATGATGGGGACTTAATTTTGAGTCACGTTCAAATGATGATAACGGTACTTGAACTTGCACCCAGTCTTTAGATTTCAACTTACCACTGCGTCAATAGGATTCTTGATAGATTTAACGTCCATTAAACCCTTCTTTCTATACGGTGTCTTTAGTGGAGACTGGAGACTCTAAACCTACAACTATACAAAATTAATGACAGCCAAAATTACTGACCTTAATTTTTCACAAACTACTGTGGCTACGGCTTTCCGTGAGTTATCAATCTAAAAGACGTAAATAACAATTTACATGGAACTAGTTTGATATCACAGGGTACGCGATCAAGAGTTGTAGTTTATGTTCGCCAAGATGGGCGGTAGCATTACAATATAGATTTACCTTGATAGTTTGTAGTTTTGAATATTACAAGTTTTGAGAACTTTTAATTAATATTCATTATAAATTTTAATATATATTATGTAATTATTTTATTGATAATATAATATGGGTTGGTGGGGAAGATCATTTATAATTTTATTATGTTCTTTATTTATAATAATTATTTTGTTATTCATTTATAATTATTAATATGTTATTTATTTATAATTTTTACGTTTTAGCAGATATTCTTATAACATAATTTTTATGCATTAAACGGGTAGATGAATTGTTTTTTTACATATTGCACTTACAATGGTGTAAAGATAACCTTGTGGAGACTGTATGCAACATGTAAATTATAATTATTATATACTGCATATTATTATTACACGTTACTTTTAAGTATCTTATATTGTTATTCATTATTTATATTGATTGACCTTGGTTATTCTCAATCTCTTTCTATATTCTTCTTTTTGAAATATATATTTCATTGTATTTTCTAAAAATGCTTTTAAAATTATCTTCCACAAACGATTTATTAGCACCTAGGTCACCATCTTGCATTCCATTCCAGCGACAACAAGCGCTGCTTGGCATGATTCCTTTTTTCGCCAAAACAGCGCTTGGCATATACTAGGCTCATATCAAACTAGCACCAAATTCTTTTTTACTATTTCTGAAATTGATTTATTTTTCGAATCAAAAAACACTATAAAATGAATAGTTTTAATTCTGATTCGAAAGCTTGTGTAACTGAGTAGGTAATGTTTTGAACTTCAGTAATAACAATAAATAGGAATACAAAGATCTTTAGTGTGGCTAGGATTCAGACCTACAATTATGCAGAAACAATGTAGGTAATGATTATTTGGCTGTGATCGAGGTTCCACGTGGGATTAATCTCTACTAAAACTTAAATAACAATCAATCAATTGATGTAACGGTTAAGACTGTACTGTTCATGTGGATGGATGGAGAGGAGTGGAAAAAATATAACAATTGACGCGTTCAGGTATATACGGATTGCAGTAGAGACGATTGTGTATCGATCTCTGGCAGCGGAATTTACATCAAATGCCAAGACCATATCGCAGAATCAGAAGGAGAAATCAGACTGATTATAGAGTTTTTTTTTCGCGAGTGAGCTAATAGCCATTGATGAGGCCCTTGGTTCTTTTCATCTCTTCCAAATGGAAAAGAGATTTGGATACTGTCTGATAGTAGAAGTGCAATACACAGCACTTGTCCAATTGGCAAAGATATGAGAGATATATTGGGTAGTGTCAATACTCACCAAGTTAAAACATCGTTCCACATCCTCATATTCATCTGCACATAGTGGATGCCCTCTCACATATGAATCTCTACAGGGAAATGAGATTGCGGACACTTTGGCCAAGGCTGGCGCTTTGCGAGGTACCAGAGCCGTCGAAATCTTTTCCCTCACCTTTTTGGAGATTTCATAGAACAAAGCACAAGAATAAGTCCGTTTGGATTTAAGCACCATTGGTATCAGTGTTCTCATCCTGGGCTCTCTGGCTCACGGTTTTACAAAGACAGGATCAAACTCTTCTAGCCCGCTTTCGGAAGTGGTCATATCAAAACAATGAAGAAGAATTTTCCGAGAAGGATGCAAGAGCTTTCAGATATGCACGAGGAGCTGTTCTTCTGGCCGGCCTCGCCTGCTCACATCTTCGAATGCCTGGGGCTCACCAAACAGGATCTAGAGACGATCCTTGCACGGTGTTTTGGCGCAGCATAACCAAGTGGCTCTTGCGCCGTGGAAACCCTACACTCACTCACTCACCCCTTGCTGGTGTTGCCCGGAGCTTTCTGGTGTACGACGTCATAATTGAGCTTATTTCGATTGAAGGCACAAGGTTGATCTGTGAATTCAAAGTTTATGCAAGAAAGGTAACGTTTAAAATTTCTTATTTAATGAATAGGTTTTTATTTAATATTTATTGAAGTACGTTATCTTTTTCTTCTGTGCCGGTACATATTTCTTCGAAGATGAGATTAATTTAATACCGTACCATTTTATAGAAAAAAAAGGTTCAAATGAATTCTTCCTTTTTTTTCCCAGTGCAAACATTATCTATTTACTTCCAAATTTCTCTATTTGTCTTCTGTACGGAAGTTATTTAGTTTGTGATACGGAATATTATCAATATAATACAAAATGTAAATTAAAAAAAATTTTTTAAATTTTTAACTTGTAAAACAGTTACTGTTTTTTAAAAACTGTTTTCAACATAATTTTTTGCACATTTTCTCGCTGATAATTTAACAGCTAAATAGTTGGGGGTTGATGTTTTGATATTGGCATATTAACATTTTATTAATATTTTAGATTAGATGCTACTTTAGTGTTCACTTTTATTTATTACCAAATAGGCGAATGGTTTTCGTCATATTGGATAGTAATTCAATGCAGAAAAAGAGTTGCTAGCGCAATTTGGCATCAAGGGTTTTGTCTCCGTCTCCACAGGCAGAAGTAAATTTTTCCTTAAGGTATCCGACTACGTTCGGAACCATGATTTAAAAAAAACGCATAAATGTATAATTTTCATGATATTTAGTGTCACTTAGATTAGAATACATGTATAAAATTGTTTTAAGGACATTATGACCACCAAAACAAAATTACTTAAATACAATATTTTGGCAAAAATGAACTTAGAATAACCTTCTTTCCAAATGTTCTCCTTTTGTAAAAAATGCTTCTGTTGTATTAATATCTTGCCTGTATAAATCGAACCTCTCTACAGAGAATCAACTAAATTTTTGAGATGTATAGCAGAAGTGGGTTTTATCCATCTTTTACGAAACAGAAGGGAGAAATTTTATGAAATACGCCATTAATTATTCAAATGGTTTGTAACTCTGAAAATAATGTGATTTTCAAAATTATAGTTGAGCCTCTGTACAGAGGTCTGTGAGCTATGTAGAAGCAAAATATTATTTTAATAAGCATTTTTACAAAAGGAGAACGTACATTTGGAAAAGGTTATTCTAAGTTAATTTTTGCCAAAATATACTTAAAACAGTTTTATACATATTCTACAATCTAAGTGACACTAAATATCGCGAAGAATTATACATTTATGCGTTTTTTAAAATCATGGTTCAGAGCGTAGTCCGGATACCTAAAGGTATCAGGCTTTACGTTGAAAATGACAAATTCAGTTAAGACATATTTTTTATTTGATAAATAGAGCTATCTTTTGGTTTTACCAAGACATACTTCGTTTTTATTCTACCTTACGCGCAGGGGCCAAGCTACACAATTTTATTAAGTTAGAAAAACCTGGAAATTGAGGTCTTTTGATCTACCAGAAATTGGACTTTAAATTACTCAAAATCTATCACGGCGTGTCTTGATAACTCAAAATATTACAGGCCAACCATTTCTATAAAACTTTAAACTGATGTTGTAATACTTTATTTTTGAGGGGAGAATGTGCTAAAATATTTCTTATTGTATGAATACTCTTTGAGTTCGGGCCTGTTATTTAAATAATGGTCTCATAAAAGAATGTAACTTTTCTTATGTTTTACTCGAGAGAAATCAGCTCAAAAATTTTCAAATTTTGCAACAAAGATTAAGGTACAGTACATTATCTAGATAAATGTATCCAATTTAGCGGATAATACTTTTTACCAATATAAGTTAATTACTTTTCACTAATTGCTTTGAAGTTTTACAAAAATATTGCTAAACTTTCACTTACTCAATTGTGATTTTGTTAAATTTAGGCAGTTTATTTTTAAATATTGTTGGTTAAATAATAGTATTTATTGCTATTGAGGTCCATTTATAATGTTTAAATATGTTATTTTATTAAAAAGTGCTCGAACGTGTTCGAATACCTTAATTCTAATTGGTTACCACAAAATATAACACATTAAATAGAATGGTTATTTGAAATGCGCGGGTTTTAGAATCCTCCAGTGAAATTGTAATACAGTTGAACCTCCATATTACGAACACTCTATATTGCGGGTATTTTTCTATAAAACCAACTTACCTGGAACTGAGCATTTCACCACTTTCTTCGTAAAAATATCACTCTCTACAGCGAAGTGCTTTTCCATCATCGAACTTTTCTTTTGTGATTCAATTTTGTTCTTTCTCCCTATTTGCAAAAGAGTATTTCCGAACATCTCAAGTTATTCTCTTTAATACATTTTATGGTGGTCATAAATCTTGAACTAGTTTCATTAGATTCTAACACGCCAAGAGCAATAATAGAGTTCTGTACGTTTCATCCAAAAGTATCAACCTTTAACCTCCATTTGTCAGTTCACTAGAAACATCTTCGATATCTCCTTTCACACTCAGTGTTGACCCGTGTCCCTAGTTATAAAATAATGTATGTTTAATATTACTTGTATGCTTCAAATTATAAATGTCCTTAAAATTCGTAATTTAATATAAATTATTTTTCTTAATAATGAAAATACAGTGTATTTCTTCGACATTATTTTTTCTTGTTTTCCTTGCAGTTTCTTTTTTTTTTATGGGTAAGATATATTAAATAAACATACATTAATTTAAAAGGTTATTGAACAATTACTTTTTTAAAAATTTATAATTGCTTATAGTTTAAAATTTTTTATGTGGTTTTATAACACATTATATTAAAAGATGAACCTCTATATAACGAATTTTTCCATACCACGAACTTTTTTCCAGGATTTAGCGACTTCGTTGTTATGAGGGTCCGACTGTAATTTACTGTGTCCGACCATACTTTCCGTAAACATTTTATAGACACATAATTGATTGATTTTTTGTGTCAGTTTAAAAGATATGAAAAATCTTTTGAATTTTTGAATACTTACTGTGTTCTCATTTCAGAATCCTCATCGATAGCCCTTTCCCAAAATGCGTCTACTGGATATCGTTGCTGGCTTTGCTTTTAGGATGGTTCATGTTTTCAAGAAATACCTTGGAAGCTCAATTGGTCTTGTGCAGAAACCGCTATGGTTTTGTACATCATGACTCTTTCTGATAGCACTTCAACAGTGTTGTGGAATCGTTTCTTGCCTTCGTAGCTTAACATTCGCGGAAATCTTGAAAAATCGAGAAATCGGCGAATGATCTGGCGTTCTGACCTCTGTCGAAAAAATGTAGAACTTTATTTGCTATTGTTTGGAGGTAGCTGTGCTGAGAGAGAAGTAGGAAAACCAGAGCATCGACGCGATAATAATTGGGTTTGGGTTTTAAAAAGCAATATGGATATTTTGTAGGCTTCTCGGGTCTTAGTATTCCGTTACCGGGATTTCTTGAAATCCAAACTTAAACTTGCATTTGTATCTTTTTGTCGAATGGCATTGAGGAGCTTTTTCCCCGACATTTCAAAACATTATTGATCGATTCAAGTAATTGATTTGAGGTCAATATAACGGCTAGAATACTTTTTACGATTTTTATGTGATCTGACTTCTAAGGCGAATTCCAAGTCGTCTTAAAGAAACCAGAACTATTTTTAAATGAGAGAATCAAATTAAAAATAATTATGTATTATATTTTTCGATTTAAATGTAAGAAGACATATTAATTGCAAAGGATTTAAAGTGAATTGATTGTTCTATATATATTGTTAAAAAAAATAACTTGGCATCAAATTTGGTACAATCACTACTTTACAAAACAGAATAAATTTCCAAAATCATTTTAGAAAACTCTTATTTTTACATAAATTTCATTCACGTATACTTTAGAGAGTTTATAAAAACTTATTTTTAATAAAGGCATTTTGTAGAAACATCTATGTATAAATTTTCACTGTTTTGCTACACATATAATGGTTAAATAAACATTTTTTTTACTACAATGTATCTATTTTTTGTGAATGAATTATCAAATATATAGAGAGTATATATTTTTAGTAGTAAAGTGTTGAATATTTTTTTAAAGGGTCAAGTAATTAATGCTTGGCTAGGTGCACAAATTTGAGAGTTATTAAATATTTAAAAATCGTATTTTTATTAAAATTTATTTTTCGTGCTCTGTCTTTATCCTACATAGCGAAAGTGGCGAGAAGTTAGTTATGTATCACGATCACAACTCGTGGCAGACGTGTCACAATTCGGCAGCGAACCGCTAAAGACCCACCGTGTAGGGGGTCGATGTCCTCCACTGGAGTGGTGTACTTGTAGAGAGGGACGGTGGCGTGGCGGAGGAATATTAGTCTTCACTCTTTGCAAAGGGGATTGGGTTATGAGCTCCTCAAGTCCTTCCCTCCCTCCCACAATACGAGGGGAATGCGTTTGCGCCACTGGAGTAGAGGAGGTGGGCCCCAGATGTCATCCTCATCCTTGACCGAGGTTCATAGTACCAAAGCCCTCTCCAACAGCCCTCCCGCGCGGATGTGGTAGTAGTAATTAGGAATGTCAGCTCAGGTGTCGTCCACGTCACTTGACCATGGTCCAAAATTACATCAGTCCGTCGCCAAAGTCCTCGTGTAGCTGAACAGTGCGACGTTAATATTCACTCCCTCCAATAGCCTCGTGTTGAGTTATAGTACGCTTTAATATATACTTGCTTGCAAAGTCTGCGTATGGGCAATCGTCTTTACATGCTATAGTACTATTAAATCTCGCTTTAAAAAATCAAAATACTTGTCGGGGATTCTTCAAATTTCCTTATTCGAACAGCAACAAAATCCACCTTAACAAGAAAAAACAAGGATGACACCATCTAATAATCACCAACCATCCACGCCAAAAAAGTCTGCATATACTTACTAAATAGAGCTTTTAATGAACTCTTATTGTAAAACAATTGCACTAAATCGTGTTTTTTAAGTAATTATGAGCTTCTCTTACGATTTATTTGAGATTTGAAAGATTTTGTGGTTCCATGACAGGCAACAGAATAGAGATCGATATAGTATTGAAAGAAAAATCCTCAAAGATCTTTAGAAAGGAGAACATTTTTAAAGCAAATGTTGAAACTGTTAATAGGAAACATTCATCGATTCAAAAAGTTTTTATAAACTACAAATCAACTAAAATTTTAACGTCCTAGCCAAAATCCGGCCACCCATCTGCATTGTCACCTCGAGAATCTGGCTTTAAAATTCTCTATAAAAAATAAATCCAAGACCATAAGCACAAATAGCAAAAGTGTGACTTTTAACCTCAATTCGAAGAACTGAAAAAAAGGATGACTATGTGGCCTAATAGCTTAGTCAAGAAACCAATCATCTCTCAAATGAACAGAGCTAAGAATAGCCTTTGCGAAAAACCTAAATAGGACCCATATTTTTTAAAATAATGTAATATATTCAATTGAAAGTAATTTTTGGTGGCATCCAAAAAGAACAAAAAATACGCCTTCAAAATTTCTGTCCAGATCTTAAGAAGGGAAACTGCTTTTTCGACTATCAAACATAAAGGGAGGAGACATAATGTTTGGAATACATTGGAAGCCTTTCGGCTGGTAATCTGGGTATTGAATGAACACTGTACAAAATTTGTTACTTGAACTTGTTGGTAGATAATCATATGCGGAGAAACTTGTGGTGGGTGATGATTTTTTACTTTCCCGCGAAGCACAAGGGTTCCAAACTCGCATTGTGTGAAGTCATGTGGCTGTTCTGACATGTCTCAAACCAATTCTGTAAAGCCATCCTAGTCCCCAGACATAAGCATAATACACAACGTTTGTGGGGATTTATTCAGTAAAAATAAAATCGGGAACGTAATAACATCAAGGAAATGCTCCAAATTTGTCGTAGTAGAAGAATGCAACCACAAATATCCTCAGATGGAAACAACTAAGCTAAGTTAAATCCTGCCAAATATGTTGAGAGGTTGCTAGAAAGAACGGAATGGCAAAAGTATTAGCTTTTAGTTACAATCCATTATTGCAAAGGATTGTATTCTTGTAAGAAAGTATTTGTATTATTTTTATGTAATATTCAATTGATTATACCTATTTGAATTTGACGTTAGGAATCAATAAAATTGTATTTCCTTCACAGAAGAGACTTCATTTTAATTAGCGATCATTGTGTGTGTGCCGTATAAGAAAGATGATCCTTAATTTACGCACTGCAGACTTTGGGAGGCAAATGTAACTGGTGTAGAAACTGATCAAAGGGTCAGTGAACCATGGCACAACCCCTTACAATAGTTTGAGAGTCTGCCCTGGCAGTCAGTTTTACAAGATGTAAACACTAAGACAGTGTGTAATGACTTACAATAAAATAAATGAGAATGAGAAATGCTTCTTTCACCATAAACTCTTTTCTCTTAGAAGCATAAGATTCGAAGAATCGGTTCGTGTGTCATTATTTCCTTCTTTTTAACACCCGCGCATAAACTTTAGCGTATGTAACGGAATCTTTGAACTCAATTTTTTCCCACTCTAAAAAGTTAAATTAATTCGAAATTTTAGTCACTTGTCCAGGACCGATGACAATACAATAATTTAATAATTTTGTTCCATTATCTTGATCAGAGGATCATCAGGGTTAACTATTTCCACATTTTCCGGGTCATAATCCGGCATCGGCGATTAATATCAGATCCGTTTCAGATTTAACAACTAAAAGATTAAATTAAACTTAGTTCAATTAAGCTATAAAAAGGGTGTTTTAGTTTTGCAAGCTGCTTGAGTTTTCTTTTTGTTGTCTAAAACAGTAGTTCCCAAAGTGGTCCCCTCGGACCCCAATGAGTCCTCGATATTATTCAGGGGTCCGTGGAAAATTAAGAGTAATTTTGGGGGTCGCTTAAGCAATGTCAAAGAGAGAAGGTCCGCGCATGGTTTAACGCAGAATTTAAAAAAATTGACCCATTTTGCAAATTTAGAAGATTTAAATAAATAACAATAATTCCTGCATATTTCCCTGGATGTTGAACTTTTGCTTGTGGGCTGCTTTCAGATCCTAAACACAGATGAATCACATATTAATACAAACATATCATAATTTAAAAATATGCACCAAGGAGGAACTAGCAAAAAATGTTTGGACAAAGGATACCACACATTCTGGATTGCCAAAACAGATCTCAATTTGGGGAGGGAGGATCAGAGAGTCGATCAGATTTCATCGACCTCGTCATCTGAGCAGGTTTCAAAATTACCAGGTCAGCCACCCGTAGGTTCTTAGTGGGATGTTAGTAAACAATATACGGATCGTCAAGATTACAAATTGGAAATAAATTACTAGTAAAAACCACCATTTGAAATTAAGATAACAATTTTGATGTGATTTTTTTTATTAACGTTGTGCACGAATTTGCGTACTTAATAACATTGATCTATAAAACACGAGAGCTATTGGTGATGGACCGTCGTAATTTTAAACCATGGTCAAGGGACGAGTCCGACACCTGAGCTGGCACCTCTCTCAAATTTTCCCCCAAACTCGGGGGATAGGCATTTGACCCCTACAATCAACGCGCTACTCCCCCCGTGGGGTCTTCAGGGTTGGGGGCCCAAACCCGGGAACCCGGCTACAGTCCGTGACCAAACCACTGGTTTTACGCGGAAATTTATACAAGGGAGGACTATCGACCGACTGTGTATTTAGAACCCGGTCAGTGAGTGGTATGAATATTAACTACTGTTCCCACGGGGGTATTGTTGATGGCCGTCGTAATTTTAAAAATGGGTGAGGGGACGAGTGACACCTGGTTTCACCTCTCTCCGGAAACCCATGCAAAGGTAGAACATTGACCCTCACATATTAAACCCCATCGCCCTCTACACGATAGTTTGTGGGGGGCGAACCGTAACCCCCCGGGCGAGTTTACCTACCACTAGGCTCCGGGAAATTCTATAGCAACGTGAAGACTATTATCGATGGACTGTCGTTCAAGTGAGGAGGATGACACCTGGGCTGGAAGCCGAGTGGTTATAGTCGCGAACTCTTCTCCGGCTTTTTCGGCCCAAACCCAAACCCCCCTGAAAATTTAGCTTCCCAAATCCTCCGGTTGGTGTAGTGTGGTGTGGAAATTTGGAGAATGTGGGGTTTGTTCGAGTGACATCCTCGTCATTCGATCATAGCTCAAAATTGCTAGGGTCAGTCGCATTATTCCTAGTATTACTTTTTTTGTGAAGTTAATAAAATATCAAATGTGTAGACACCCCAAAAGGGACCCCATTTAAGAGCTTCCCCTTTTGCGGAGGGAAATTTGGAAACCGCGTTTGCACCCCAAGGGCTTCGTTACACGATTGGTCCACAACAGTGTTAGAACGCGGTCGTGATTAGATAGAAATAATGGGGGTAAAATCAGAGAGTTTAGGGGAAAAAAAATCCATAAAACTGCCCAAGGGCTTTGGGCGGACCACATTCTGAACCTTTGGGCGGGTGGGGCGCCCAAGCTGACCCACTTTCCATTTAAAACAAACGGGGACGTTTGTTCGACATATTTCACGTGCATGGCCCCTCTGCAGGGGGGCTTCGGGGGACTAGAAAAAATACACACGGCAGCTATGAGTCCGTTACCTTGACCACTAGGCTACCATGGCCTAGCGTGGGTCTTTTTTTTTAAGTCAGAATCAAGGGGCGAGGATTCTGAATAGGAATACTTATCTCTACACCAAAGTGAAGACTTTGAGCTTTGCGGCAAAGGCTTCTTTTCGTTTAACCAAAGGGTGTTAAAAACATCAGGAGGGGTTTTGGGGGCGCCTTTTCGGCTCCAAATCATCCTTTGCTTTGCTTTCAAAAAAAAGTGCCCGTGCTTCCCCTAGGTGCCCAAAGTAACAGACTTCCCCCTTTGGGGTTTAAAATTTTTCCCGGCCCAACCGCTGAAGACCCCCCGGTTTTTAAAAAGAATCACTTTTAATCTGAAAGGGGAAGCTAAAAATGTCCCCCCATTGGGTGGTGTGGTAGTTAGGGGGGGAGGTACCAACTCAGGTATCGCCCTTCACTTAACCATGGCTAAAAATTAGGATTACCCCAAAAGCCCTCGTGTGGCTTTTACAGTTCTATTTTTTATTTTCACTCATTCAAACAAGCAAGTAAGCAAATTTAATGTGAGGCGTGTATACCAATCAATAACGGGACTATATATAGTGAACTTAACTATATTTTGTATTATAAAATGTTGCGATATATACAATTTTATCATTAGATATTGTTTTTAAATCCGTTTAGACAACAGCTATTTCTGCTGTACTTTTCGAAGTTCGAAATAAAAAAGGGAAAATTTTTTTAAAAATATATTCAGAAAAACCTTATTTTTTTCACAACTCAAGGTTACTTCACTTAAGGGAAATTTTTTTTAAATTTTTAATATTCAAATTATGTACTTTTGTGGATACTTGCAAATATATTCGTTTGACTCTATATCTTTTAAATTTTTAAATTTTTTATGAAAGGTTTTATTTCATTGGCGTTTTTTATTTTTAGCAATGTTATCTCTAATAGTTGCTTCAGTTTGTATGATTTTATATATATATATATATATATATGTGTATATATATATTCCGTTAATTCCAATATAAGTTTAATAACATAAATTTATTACTTGAACACATTTCTTTTATTAAAGTTGCTTTTTCTAATGTTTTCCTTTTATTAATGGTTCTATAAAACCTAAAAGTTACAGAGGAAAGGTTTTCACCCCCCCAAAAAGTTGATTCGTTTAAAAAATTTTAAAACCCCAAAAAATTTTTCCTTCAATTTCTTCGTATATTTAAATATATCCAGTTCGTGAAACTGTTTGGCTTAATTTGTAATACTTTTCACTACACTTGATTTTCAATTAACCAGTTAACTGTGGTGCTCCGTAATTATACGGAAATCGAGCGATGACTAGTATACTCGTCAATTATGGAGCAAGTTACTGTTAAAATATTGGATCAAAAAAGAAGGGGTTTATTTTACAAAATTGTCAATTTTATTACTAATATTATTTATTTGGTTAACATAAGCACGCATATCATGGATGTATTCGAAAAATGCTAACAACCGTGTGCTCTTGTGAATGTCTATTTGAATTTTAGTGACAGTCAAAATTTCCGGACTGAGCCCTAAACACAAATTGATCTACTTGCTTTTTTACTGACAGATTATTTTCTACCTGTATCGACACTAAGGCAGGGCTTCTCAAACTCTCGCTATTTGCGACCCAATATTCAATAATTTTCCTCGCCCCCCTTCCATACAATAACAATGTATTGATTGTACAATGACGCTAAAGCTACGACACGACTTTAACATCTTAAGTGCCACCGACGTATATAAACGTCTCGTTCGACCAAAGCGAAAATTGTCCTGGACGTATATATACGTCTTTCCATAGTATGATCTGGAAGAATGCAATAAAAGTACCTTGACAGTGTTCAGAGGATTTGCTTACTTATTCCTTTTCTTCCCACCCCAATACATCACATACGCGCCCATATGAGGAAAACTGTGGCAGTGGGGAGTGAATCCCGTAACTTTTATTCGGAAGTTTTAACGGATTAATTGTAGATCGTATAAATTATCCACATAAATATTAATTTTTGGATATAAATTTTTATGGCAAGTCCATCGCATCACTGATAATTATTAAACTTGATCTTAACTTAAAGCTGTTAAATTAATTATAAAACACATTGTACAGTACTGATATATTTATAAGTGCATTATATTAATGTAAATGTGTATTTTTTTATTTAAATTGGAATGTATTTTTTCCCTTCCCTAAAATTAATTTTTTTTAAAAATTTTCATTTTTAATATATGGGGCCCCCCGTAGAGTTATCCCCCGCCCCCGGGGGGCCCCCATTTTGCAAACACTGCTCCCAAAGGGTTGTGGAAAAAATGTGTGTTTTCCCCCCCAATAAAAAATTCTTAAAAACTTTAGCCTGCAGGGGCGGTGGATTTAAATTTTAAAAGTCAGCCCTGGTTCTAACTTCCAAAAATTTTTTACCGTTCATTTGCTAGGAACTTCGGGCCTGGTATCAATGGTCTCGGTGCCCGCTCGGCTTCAAGCATGCATCATGGCTGACCATACTTGAAGGAACCCTTTTTATAAACTTTTGACTTTGCCCTTTTTACGCTATCATATAAAAAACGTTGTCATCGCACATAAATAAATTCGTTATAAAAACTTATACGCTGTTGGAGCCTGTGCATACAGAGACGCATGAGTTCTTAAATTTTTGTTTTACTTCAGCCTGGCCTCGAAATATTCTAAGCATCTTAAAATTTGAGAATGTTTTGTTTTTCTAAAATTACAATTTGAATAGCCAACGGTCTATATTTCTTACGCATGAATACTACACTAGTCAATACACAAGATCCTGCAACTTCTCCATGACGATCATGCTCGTCAATCGGTTAACTAGTTATGGTACAATTAACTCGGATTAAATGCCTTGCTCGATAATTATCTTAAATTAATATTCGTGTAGACGATAGTATAAATTTCTTATCGATACTCAAAGATTTTACACTCTTTTAAGGGGAGGTTTGCACCTTCCTTTTCAAGTGAAAATTTTATTGCAATAAATCTAACGCTTAATTGCAATTGCGTGACCCCAGATTCTTCAATTTGCATCTATGAATATTTTCGTAGTCTTTCTTTATTCTGAAAGAAATATTATAAAATCAAATCCGATTTGATTGGAATTGAAATTCGAATAGGTCATTCATATTTAAACAAGTTTTGTAAAGACTCGTCTTTTGCTGTAAATAACAAAGGAGTTCTAATTAATAAATATTGGGTGTATAGGGATGGCTTTTGCCCAGGGTCCTGGTTTGTACAATAACCTAGTGGTCATGAGTTCGAGCCCTAGTGTAGCTGAAGATCCGACGTGTAAAGGAGTTGATGTACGTTAAACATGTCAAGGCTTAAAGTCATTCCATTGGTGTGGTAATTAGAGATGGTTGCCAGCTTGAGTGTAGTCCTCGTCACTTGACAATAATTAAAAATTATGAGGCCTTCATGTTGCTTTGTACTTCAATATTAATACCTATAGGGTGGGCGTAGTTTCCCATAACTCTCGTGGTGTTTCCAAAGTTAATAGTAACGGAAATCGTTCAGACGAAATAAATTATATTTTTCTGCCTTTGCAGATTAGTTTCAAATTCCTTGTTTTCACTTTTAGAAACTCGGATAAAGCCTAAAAAATGGCAGTAAAAGTTCTGAAAAGGTATGCTTAGTAATATGTTGGGAAAATATTTATAAAAACGCACAATGATGCCATTTTCGTAAACATAACCTGAAGCCCCTCGCTTAGAAGTCAGGGGATGTAGTGATGTTAAGCAATCAGAATTTGGCGCAATCAGTTGCTTTGGTGACTTCCACCGGTATGGCTTCTTTATCTTACAATTTCCTGAATTTCAAATAATTGACTCAACTTCTCGTACGGTTGTGTGTGTGTAAATATCTTACTCCTTATTTGGAATGGCTTACATATATTGACCGCCATTTGAAGAGCTTTGATATGCTCTTGTTTCATGGCACCTGACACTTTATTTTTTTTGTTGAGATTGCCACGTTAAACTATTTTTCCAATTACCACAATATGAACTGTCGCTTCTCAACAAAATTTCGTGACCGAAATTTTGTTGAGAGCCTGGTGGTCAAGGTCATGAGCTTGTGGCAGGCATATTACGAGTTCGATCCAAGTACCGCTGGAAACTAACCGTAGAGAGGGATACGATGCACGTTAAGTTTGTCGCGGCCCAAACGTCCTCCCGTTGGTGTGGAAGTTGGAAGGGGTGCTAGTTCAGGTATTGTCTTCGTCAATTGATCATGGTTCAAAACGATGAGGTTCGTCGCCAAAAGCCCTCGAGTAGCTCAATAGCGTGACGTTAATATTCACTCACTCAAAAAAATTTCAAGACTGACGTCAAATGAAAAAATTAAAATCCTTCATGGTTGATTGTGATTTATCTTCCTACTGCGAAATGAATTCGTATTACTGTTTCTAATGCCACCTTCTCGACGGTCCCGCAGGGCTGTGGTAGCCCAGTGGTCAAGATATCGGATCATGGCAGGCATGTCGTGAGTTCGAGCCCAGTACCACTAAAGACCCGCCATGTAGGGCAGCGATGGACGTTGAATCTGTCGAGAGCTGAAACGTCCTCCCGTTGGTGTGGTAGCTAGGATAGGGGGGAAGTGTCCACTCGGGTATCGTCCACGTCACTTGACCATGGTTCAAAATTACGTGGTTCGTCGCCAAAAGCCCTCGTGTTGCTGAGGGGGATACTTTACGTCAGTCATTAGCCGCAGCTTTGCATCCCATGCGGTCAACGTAACACACTCGTGGCCGGTGTCATGCCAAGAACTGTTGAAGACCCGTCTGATAAGGAGGCGATGAATCTTTCAAGGCTCAAACGTCCTCTCTTTGGTGTGGAAGTTAGTGGGGCCAGTTCAGGGATTGTGTCCTCGTCAATTGATCATGGTTCAAAATTACGAAGTCCATCACTGAAAGTCCTCGAGTAGCTAGTGGACGCAGTAGCCGAGTGGTATAGGTATCACATCGTGGCTTGCCTTGTCACGAGTTTGAGCCCAGTACCAACTAAAGACCTGCCGTGTAGGGCAGCGATGCACGTTAAATCTGTCGAAAGCTGAAACGTCCTCCCGTTGGTGTGGTAGTTCGGAGAGGAGGTGCAAGCTCGGGTGTCGTCCACGTCACTTGACCATGGTTTAAAATTACGTGGTCCATCGCCAAAAGCTCTCGTGTTGCTGAACAATGCGACGTTAATATTCAATCAACCTCGAGTAGCTAATTAGCGTGACATTAATATTCACTCACTCTTTAGTCCCTTGTTGGTGATAATGTTTTGGTTCCTTTCCACTCCAGTTTTGAGGGAGAACACCTGGGGAATGAACTCAGCGAGTCCCTGGATTTTTTCTGACCATATTCGATCTATGTAGTAACTCCTAATTTATGAAAATAACAGTTTATTTTTTCCTTTCAGGATTACTGGTCAATTAGATTTCCAGAAATGATTAGGACCATAATGAATTGCTTTCGAGCACTTGCCAATAACATCTGCATTTTCTCTGTGAAAATCTTTTCCGCCTGTTATCTCTTTTGGAGAGTTTTACAGGAAAGCTACATCAAACTTGTTAGCATTCGTCATTTCGACATCAGAAAATCCTTGTTGGTCCTTGAACATTGCATGTACTATGCATTGGTTCGCATTGCTGTTGGGAAATCCAGACGGAACGCAGAAATAAGAACATGTGGCATTCATATTCTCGAAAGCACGTTTTGGTTTCAAAGACTGTGCAGACAGATGCTATTACTTGATGGAAACTCTATCCAATTTGATTCTATTTTCAATAGATTTTATTACTTATGGGCGAATTGCGTGATATATTTCTTCTTAAACATTGTTGTAACTTTGGAAGGTTGTTTCTACAAAATAATAGATCTCTTGACGAAATTAGTTTCCAAGATTAACCTGCAGCTAAATCGCCATTAAATTGAATTGTTTCCAGTGAACGGATTTAAGTTGTTTTGCAATTAAGCCATTGGATAATAGAAAACAAAACAAATTCAGTCAAATGGTCACAGAGTAAATCCAATAATTTGTTTTTAAACATTAGAATTCGCAAAGAAAGCTTTGAATTAGACTTCGAATACCGATGAAGAAATGAATTTTTTTCATTAATGAGTACATTGTAAGTCACGAAGGTTTTAAATGAAATCTAATTTTTTTATACCGAAATATAGGTAATTGTTGGTACTCAAATATACAAGAATACTTCAGCAGATTTACTGACTCTCGATTTTTTCCCGATTAATGTTAAGGTTTTAGATTAATTTGTTCAGTTTTATTAATTCTGGACATTTCCATGGATTTTTAAATAAACTACAATTAAATTTCAAGAGATTTAGAATATTTTATCAAATAAAATGTATATGCTTTTTATCAATTGTATCCATATGACTGTTTCAATAAATGTTTTCCTAAATTTTTTTGCTTTTTTGTTGTTGTAAAGGAACACTTTCAAACATGTGAAATAAAGAAAGTTTGAGTTTCCATCATCGTGATAAAAAAAAATACACTTGGAGAGCTCTCCTAGCTGGAGCTGCGAGTGCGATGTTTTCGAACAATTTAAACGAAATTTGAATTTATTTGAGCTACAATTCACGCGTTACATCATTTACAGTATAAAAATGGAAGATGGCCGTATAATGCAAATGGATTTGAGTGGGGGTTCTGTGACCATGTATCAAAACTTGGAAGTATCTTTGGTGCAAATTTGATATCTGAGTGCTACGTCTAGTTTATGTTCGCCAAGATGAGCGATAACATTACATTATGGTAGCTTTGACATTTTTATCGTGTGGTAATGGGATCTCCATGGGATGACGTATATTATAGTTAACTTTTATTAGTTTTTTCAGCGGTAACCCTATTTCAAACTATTTTAATTCGATTTCCTTAAAAAAAAATTAATGGTTTTTCATTGAAGAATGGTTGCAGTCTACTGCTTCAGTCTTCTGTTACATTTTGTGCTATTTTCGAACATCGGTATTTCTAATATCATTGGCGAGTACCAGGATATTTCTTTAAAAGAATTAGGGCTGTGCTTTTAAATGCTGCCAATTGTGTGCATTTCCACTGTTTTACTTTTAAATAATGAAATTTCGAGCGTTCTTCGTTCGCGATGAAATTCATTAAAGGAACTCGGAGTTTTTGAAATATTGCAAGTTGTCGGTAATTAATTGATATTCCTTATTAATTTTAATGATGTAATTTTATGCATAATATAATTATATAATACAATTATTAGATATTATGATTATATTATCAATAATATAATTATCGAGTTATATTGGCTATTTTCAATCTAATCCTATATTCTTTATTTGGAATATACTTCAATATATTTCAAAACAGTTCTTTAAAATTTTCCTGACAATCTTTATAGCTAGGCCGCCATCTTGGATTCCATATCACTCGACAACAATCGCTTCTTGGCGCGATTCCTTAGTTGCGCCAAACTGCGCTTAGCGCGTAACACTCGGTTATCAAATTAGTTCAGTTTAATATTTAGGATCTTTTTCTAAGGGATCCTATTTTTACTACATTGCTATTTTTGGTAAGCGTCCCCAGGACACAACTAGCATCTCTTTTCGACTCCATTTTTTTTTCTCTTTACATGCATTTCTCAAACTTTGTTTGGATCTGATACTTTTCTTATTAAATTAACAAGCGTTTGTTGCATCTTGGCCAAATAAGATCATTGCATTAGTAAATGTAACCAATCTTGAAAGTTACATACAGCAATGTTAATTTTAACCAATCGCAAGTTCGAAATTCATCACTGATAGCCTATGGAGATAAACTCCCCCTACTTCCACCCAGAAATTCAATAACATAGATTTGTCTCCAGATTTATTATAAAAGATTAATCTCAATATTGAATAGTTTTGTTTCCTTATCGATGAGAAATCTAGATATTTCCTATCATCTTCACTTTCGATAAATTATGGAAGTGAAGAATATGATAAATTCTTGACGATATACAAGCTGTTTATTTTATGGTAAATTTACATTTCATTCTAGATATATTTATTTAGAGAGTACAGTGTTTTATTTCATTAGGAAACAATGCTTGCATAAAATCTGACACCAAAACGAACATTACCATATAATACATCAACTCAAATCTGCAGTCGCAACATCACACCAGGTGAAGGAGAGACGCAACGCCACTGCTGAACTTTAGAACCGAGTTTCACTCTACAGCATGGTTTTCATACAAGCCTTCTTACAATTTTAGATTTCTAGAAGAATTTCCTCAAATCATTCTAAACTATTCTAAATTTGTCTTGTAACATATTTCTGCCATCGGATCTAGTAAGTTTTCGAGCAAGTTTACCATCTATGTCGTCCTTTCATATTCAGATTTGACAGGGGTGTACTTTTTTCGCCTGTAATCCAAGTCGCGGTAGCCGAGTGATCCTGATTGAACTAGTGGCCAGAGTTATTGCTGTTGGGTCGTGTGTTCTAGTCTTGGTGCCATTGGGAAAACCCAGTGCAGAGGGACTGCGGCATTTTAAATTTGTCGCGAAGCTCCAAGCTCTGTTGGCTCAACCGTGGTAGGACAGTGGTCAAGGCCTCATCGCACGTATTTTCATCTTACCTCATCGTAGAGCAATTTTCCGTTCAAACAATCCTTTTGAACAATTTCTACCAGTTGCCGTAACAACGGCGAAGAGCTTTTCCCAGTGAGCTGAGAAAATTGCTCGAAATTCCAGTTAATGGGGTTCTTTGTCTCCCTACCTCATGAACAAGATGACGGTAAAGATGGTAGTCTCGGTTTCTGTAAACGCATCCGAAATGGCACTCCATTTCTGTTTACGACCGCCAACAAAAGAGCTAGTGGGATTAAAGGAACAGTATTGTGTATGTCCGTTTTCCGAAGCAGAAAATTCGGCGAGTAATTTTTCAATGTGAAGATAGGACGCAGCTGACGTCAGAGCGTATAGTTTCGTTTACGGCAGCCCTTCAATCTCGCAGCTGCTCGAAAAATTTCCCAAAATGGTTAGTAGTTCGAGACATGCGTGTGTGATAAAGCCTTAAGACCATCAAGTAGTTTGGAGAGAAGGTTCCACCTCAAGTGTTGCGCTTGTATGTTGACCGAGGTTCAAAATTACAAGGTCCGTCGCAAAAAGCCTTCGCATTGCTTTACAGTGTAATGCTAATAGATACTCACTCCCATTGGTATGTTGTGGAAATTTGAAGTGTCGGGAGTGAACTCGTGTGGAGTTCATATCAACTAAACGAGCTTTAAAATTACAGGGCTGTAACCAACAGCCTTCCTGTTGCTTCAGTGTGCGATGTTAAAGAACAACTTCATAATGACAGAACTTGTTGAATTGGGTTGATCGAGTAAAGAACTCGCGTAACGGATAGGTTAGTCCTATCAAACTCCATTGAATATTTTGGTGTAGCGGACGACTTACTGTGTCTTCACGTTGTCTTAATATCTTAATGCGGGAGCTTGCATAATGGTTGAGATGTCATTATTGCTTTTAAGTGAAAATTGAAATGTGCACAAAGATTTATTGTGAACTTTTTCCTTACACAAGTTAAAAAAATTGGTTCTTAAAACAAATGCCGTATTAAAGTATTCATAAGTAATTTTTATTCTATGGATGAACCACAATTTGCTTTTTGAAAGCATTCCATTGTCCTGTATTAAAACTATTTCAGGTGTTTTATTTCTCTGTCAATGCTTAAAGATGGAATATTTCTTGTATGCTATCCATATCGAATGCCTGAATAAATTTCCTGCTTTTTTTCTTTGCAGAACCACTCACCTAAAGCTCTTTCCAAAATGCTGCTCTTGAACATCGCTGCTATCTTTATTTCGGGAATGGCGGGTGTTCTCAGAAACATCTCGATAATACAATTTAGTGTTATGCGGAAAACTACTATGATATTGCAGAAAACGATTCTTTCTCTGATGGCACTTCCGACAGTGTTGAGGACGTGTTATCAGTGCCTTGCCGGAGTTCGCAATCTTACATTCTCGGGTATCTTGAAAAATATCGAGCAGTTGATGTACTATCTGACGATACAAGCCTCCGCCGAGAAGGAAAGGCGAGAAATAGAAGTCCAGGAAGAGTATAAATTTATTCTTAGAATATTAATAAGATTAAGAATAGCATGCGAAAAAATAGCAAAGCAGCATCCTTATATGGACTCTTTACTTTCCTCTATGTGTTGTGATCTATGGAACATGTTTTTTGTTTTTCCAAGTTTTTTGAAAGCTAAAATAATGCTTGAATTTGCAACTTCTTTATCGAATATCGTTTATTCATCGGCCTGGACAGTTTACATCCTCATTCGAAAATTCGAAAACCAATAGCTTCTACAAAATCATGTGTTGAGGTTTTTTCCGGTATATGTGATTTCATAGAACAAGACTACATTGGATTTTCGCAATGGAACCTAAAATAACTTTTCAATGGGAAAAACATGAAGAGAACTATATATATTTCCATTTAAATATGAAGATTTATTAAACTTTCAAGGATTTACAGCACATCGATCCTTTTATATAATTAAAAAGAACAGTCTTCTACACTGTTCTTTCAGACAGAGAACAGCAGATTTTTTAATTATCTAGGTGCTTGTTCATTTATCTAAAGGGAATTTTTTATGTGCGTATATTGACTTATTTTAATTGTTGGTATGGATACTTCATGTAAAAACATCCTGTATTTTCATTGTTTTAAATATATGTAAGGATTTAATAAAGAATTTCTTTTGCAATAAGTTTTCTACTTTATCAAGACATTTAAATTTTAAAATGTAACATTTTTAGGAAGAATGAGTGATTAATGAATGTTTGTGTGTGCACAATTTGAAAAAAGTTTATAAAATTCGTAAAATATTGTAATGAATGAATGTGAGATATGAATATTGAAACAACGTGTGCGGCTTTGCTCTCTTTGTGGGGAAAATTGAGTAGGGAAACAGAAAGTTCCCTTGCCAGCATGAACTTGAATAAGATTATGGCATCCCTATATATAAGACGAATCAGAGAAATCAAATTGGAAACCTTATCACACTTGGTGACCAATTTTGAGAAAAATGCGATCGTCAAGGAACAATCGAGAAGTCTGTGGAATCGACCGTTCTGGAATTTTTCATGAGACTTTATTTGGGACCTCTGAGACAACGGTCGAGTCAAACGAGATTAGAATCTGCTTGTGCGTTTGTCTGCAACAATAGACTTCATTTGTCTGAGTTTCTGCAAGTGAAACTGTTCAAAGAAGCAGTTTCTATCTCTTGAAGCTTATAGTGTTCGTAACTCTCAGCCAATGTATCTGTCCAGTGGGTTGTTCGAGTACTGCTGTCTTTGAAAAGAAGTACTGTGCAAGGGTTCAAAGTCAGCCTGCTGATGAAGTGTGGAATTTCGGTGAACGAGTCGTTGTTCTTCCGTTGTCTTGATAAGGACGCTTTGGTTCGATGAAATGCCTGCATTGGCTAAGTCAAAATTAAAATATGTGCTCAAAGATTTATAGTTAAGTTTTTGTTTTGAAGCTAGAAAAATATTATTTCTTAAAACAAATGTTATAAAAAAAGTGTTCACAAGTTATTTCAAATCTTACGAGGAATCTTAATTTTATAGACTCGTAGTAATATTTTTTTTGCTACCATTTAAAAGGATGCACAACGATTCAATTGACAAAAATCGATTGAAAAATCTAATTTTTTTAACCTAAATTATCCTTTATATAATTCTCTATAATGTCGCCAAATTCGAAAGCTTTGTGTTTCAAATACGCACAGTTATAATTTTTAGGTTCGTTTTTATTTACATCCCGATGGCAAATCAAAACTTTAAACTGACTTATCTCGGAGTGATAAAATATCTAGTTTGTCTTTTTTTTAAAAAGCCAAGGCTTTTCGTCTATCATTCCAAAATGCTTTAATATTTTTTTCTAACTATTGCTGGTAATACATGTAACAAAAGTTGGTATGTATTTTTGAATCAAAACAATACTTATTTTTTAAAAAAATAATTTGAATTTAGAATTGATGCATCTCTCTTAAGGATTTTTCAATAAGCATTCATGAAAAGTAGTATTGCTAATATCAATCATGTTATCGCAAGACCCATACCAACTTTTAATATACGTAGTTTGACTTGTTCAAATTTCGGTGCTAGTTTGATATCCGGAGGCACTCACCAAGTTGTTTTTTATGTTCGCAGACAGATGATAACATTTACAATATGGTTACCTTGATACTTTTATCGTCTGGCGATGTGGTTGCCATGGTGATAACGTTTATTAGAAATAACTTATTAGTTTTTTTCCTGCTGTAACCCTATTAATTTCAGAAAATTTTTAATGCGATTTCTTTAAAAATTTAACCATTTTCAGTGTAATTGTTCTATTTCCCTCTTTTGTTTGATTTTGTGCTATTTTCGAATATGGATATTTCTAATATGGGTAAGTAATAGGATTTTTTTTTTTTGTTAGCATTCTTTGTTTGATGAAATTTGTTGCAGGAATTTGCAGTTTTTAGAAAATTGCAAGCTTTCAGTACTTTGTAATTGATATTCATTATTAATTTTAATATATATTAAGTAATTATTTTATTAATTTAATGTTAAAATGCAATAATTACTTCATGTAATAATCATATAATATTCGTTATTTATAACTTTTTTCATATTTATTTGTAAATATTACATTATGTTTTTTATTTATAATTATGTAATACGAGTATTCTTATGCATTGTTTTTATTTGATTACAATACGATGATTATTCTTTTTTTTTATAATTACTATTAAATTATATGATTATATATAATAATCATTATTAAATCATTAAATCATACTCTATGAATATTATATATTACTATTAAATTACACTATAAGATTATTATAAACTGCATATATATATATAATACTATTAGTACATGTTTACTTTTTATATTACATTGATATTCATTATTTATTTATTGATTGATCTTGGTTATTCTCAATCTCTTCCTATATCCTTCATTTGAAATACATTTCCATGTATTTCCAAACAATTCTTTAAAATTATTGTATATCATTATATTACCGCTTGGCCGCCCTCAAGCAGCGCTTGTTGCTGCTGGAATCCCATTCCAGCAACAACAAGCGCTGCTTGGCGCCATGCCCCCCGAATATCAAACTAATTCCCAAATTTCCTGTGGGTACGTCAATTTTCGTAGAAGTAGCATTTTAAAATCATTCTATAAATTTTAAGTTTTTTTTTCCTTAAAAAATTAAATTGTAATTTGTTTTATTACATACTGTGCACCAAATATGTTTATTATAATGCATACACATAGTTGGTGAGACATTTTCGCGTCCCACAGGTGAAAAATCGGCTTATTTCAGTGGATAGTAGAACAACGTTAACATCCACACGTTCACCCCCTAAATATCGCGGGTTCTCTTCAACTGACGTCACTCCGATGACCGGGAGAAAAATACCACTCCGCTCACAGACGAGGGGGCTACGATAACCTTGTGGTCGAGTTAATGGATTCGTGGCCGTTATGTCATGAGTTTGAGTCTAGTATAGTTGATGACTCGCCGTGTAGAGAGGCGACGCGCGTTATCTGTCGAAGTCAAAAGTGTGATGTGGAAGTTAGGAGAGAGGGTGTTATTTTCCACATCGTCCCGGTCGCTTGACCATTGTTCAAAATTAAGAGGTCCATTTGAAAACAAGAAGTTCGGTTGTATTTGCCTCCTCCCTCACCAAGGACACCTTCTGCAGAATTGAAATAATTAATATATAGTATGAATGACTTCTATTTAAAAATATTATATTGCACACAATACACTCGCGTGCAATACACTTGCGAACTATTATATTTGTGTGCAATACACTTGCGTACTAATATATTTGTGTGCAATACACTTGTGTATAACTGTGACATAAATCAATCAATCAATTTCTTAACTCTCTCTCTGTATCATTAATTTCCCCAAACGAGTCACTGTGGAAACCAAAAATATTTTGTGTACATTGTACCATGTCCCCTTATAGGTGAAATATTCTTGTGTGTAATCTAATATCGAATGTTTGAATAAATTTCTCCCCCTGTTTTCTCTTTTCAGAATCTCTCATCGAAAACTCTTTTCAAAATGCTGCTCCCGAATATCCCTGCTGTCTTCATTTCAGTAATGGCGGATGTGTTCAGAAATATCTCGATAATACAATTTAGTCCTATGCAGAGAACGACTATGATTCTGCAGAGGATGAGGATGACTTTCTCTATGATGGTGCTTCCGACAATGTTGAGGACGTGTTATCGATTCTTGGACACAGTTGAAAACCTTACATTCGCTGAAATCTTGAAAAATGTCGAGCAGTTCATGGACAATCTGACGTTAAAAGTTTCCACGGAGAAGGCGAGACGAGAGGAAGAAGCTCGAGAAAAGTACAGATCTATTTTTGGGAGTATTATAAGATTAAATATATCCAGCGAAAAATTGTTGAAACATCAACGTAAACTTCGACCTTTAATTTACTTCATGTGTCGTGATATATGCGACTTGTTGTTAAAATGTTCGAGATATTCGAAAGCAAGTCTGATGTTTGAATTTGCAACATTTTGGTGGTTAGTCGTACGCTCTATGACCGAGACAGTTTACGGCATCATTAGAAGATTCGAAGAGCTAACTTCTACAAATTCATTTGAATAATTTTTTTTCTGCATACTTGGTCTCGTTGAGAAAGATGACATTGTATTCTCGCAAGAGAATCTCAAATCATTTTTTTTAAATGAAAAATACATAAAG
Source organism: Trichonephila inaurata madagascariensis (assembly GCA_019973955.1). Lineage (NCBI taxonomy): Eukaryota > Metazoa > Arthropoda > Arachnida > Araneae > Nephilidae > Trichonephila > Trichonephila inaurata. The sequence continues at coordinate 379,136 of BMAV01001401.1, read as the reverse complement.
AATTATTAATTTATATATTTTGATTTACATATGAATATGAAGATTTCTTAAATATTGCAAGGATTTAAATTGAATCCGTTCATCTATGATTGTTGGAAAAAACACAGATGGGTCAAAAGTGCCTCAATTCCCCTTGCAGACAAAACAGAAAATTTTAAAATGATTTAGGTGCTTATATTCATCTTATCTAAAGGGAATTTTAACTGTTGCAATGGATATTTCATGTAAAAACATTTTTGTATTTAATTGTGTTTTGATATGCGTAAGGATTTATATAATAAAAGATTTTCTTATAAAAAGTTTCAATTCTTTATGAAGAAATTTTAATGACAAATTTTTCTTTCTGCAATGGGGCTGCGTATTGGTATTTCTACCTTTGCAGACCCAATTGCATTCCCCATAGCTCTAGTACTTTTTAATGCGGCCTATTACCGCAAGTAATTTTGATCTCCAGTTTCTTCCCCAGAGGGAGGCACCTGAGCTCTGCCGATGCGAAATTTGTACTTAGGAATTTAATTTTGCCTAGAGCATCCAAGCCCAACGAACACTCAAGGGATCTTTTTCATGCCGTATAATCATACATGGCCACTGTCGATTTCCTGCATCAGGAAAATCCAGACTTGGGCCGGGGTCGAACCCGCAACCTTGGGTATAGAAGCCCAGTGACAAACCACCTACACTCAAGAAATAATATTTTAAACATGTTAAATATTTCTGAGTGATGAGTGATGGGTGGCTGTGTGCTCCCTAATCTGAAAGAATTTTAAGTATTTAAAATTCGTAAAATCTGAGAGCAGAGTTTCTAAAGTTTAGCTTAAAGAATGAGTTATAGAAAAAATTGTTCCACAGCTGGCCGTCCCTCTAAAATTATAACTATTCCCGGCACGTTAATGGAAGTTTTATGATGTGGTAGCCCTCTAACCCCCATACATTAAGAAGGTTCCCGTTTTTACCTGTTCGAATTACCTGTTAAGAGGCGTTATAGATAAATATATCCGTTTCTGAACTATAAGACCTACAGTTCTTGTGCGAAAGTCAGCAACAACACATTATATATTTTGTATATATGTACTATAAAATGTCTTTTAATAATACTAGTTCTCTTTAAAAAGATCCTGTAAAACGAACTCCAAACGATTGATTGAATATTAACGTCGCACTGTTCAGCTACACGAGGGCTTTTGGCGACGCACCACGTAATTTTGAACCATGGTCAAAAGACGTGGACGACACCTGAGCTGCCCCCTCTCCTAACTACCACACCACACCAACGGGAGGACGTTTGAGCTCTCGACAGATTTAACGTGCATCGCTGCCCTACACGGCAGGTCTTTAGTGGTACTGGGCTCGAACTCGTGACAAATAAGCCACGATCCGATACCTATGCCACTCGTCTACCGCGGCCACACGAAATCCAAATATCAACGTAGTAAAAATAGTTTTTTTAAAAAAAAAAAAAACCGGTTAATTTCAACGAAAGAAAAAGGAAATTGGTCATTCTTTTTTCCCCCAATTCCTCTACTATTCATTCTTTCCCTATATATATATATCTTGTTCCAATTTTCAATCGTTAATAAAATACTTTTTATTCATCCACAAAAGTTTAAATGCATTTTTTATACTTGTAGTGAATGACACTAGATGTTAATATTTTTTTTCAAATATTAATTTATTAATTAAATTTTGTTTTTAATTTTAAATTTATTCTGCGTTTTTTCTAATGAAGTTAGAGTGTGGCCGCGTTAGCCTATTGCTCAAGGTAACGGATCGGAGGCTGGCGTGTCATGAGTTCGAGCCCAGTACACCTAAGGACCGGCCGTGTAGGGGAGTGATGCACGTTAAATCTGTCGAGAGCTCAAACGTCCTCCCGTTGGTGTGGTGTGCAAATTTGGAGAGAGGGGTGCCAGTTCCCGCATCATCCTCGTCACTTGACCATGGTTCAAAATTACGAGGTCCGTCGCCAAAAGCCTTCGTGTAGCTGAACACACACAATGCGAAGTTAATATTCATTCACTGATGAAGTTAGGGCTATTTCTAACAGATGGAGCCATTAAGTATTTCTAACGAATTGTTTCTTGGCTTCAAACATATTTTTTTAAACTTGTAGTGGATGAGACACGTGATGTTGATACAGTTTTTTTCAAATATTAATTCAAGAATAAAATTTTTGCTGATCTAAGTAGGAATTGACTTAATTTTTTTTTAATATTACTTGTGTTTGAGACTTATTTTTAGTTTTAAGAAACTTGTAGCGATTTGTGACATATTTTCAATAAAAAGGGATAAATAGGATTGTTTTAATTTGTTTAAGGTATATAACTGTGATTATTATTCAAATACGAATGCTTTCAGAAATTTCACTTTGGAAATTTTCCACCCATTTTGATTTGTGTTAAATAAAATATATGCCTTTCCAAACGCACGCCTCTCATATCTGCGCATTACATGAAACGGCATGCCCTACCTATCTCCTGAATGTTAATGAACCACACACAAATGAGATTAATATAGAACTTGTCAATTTTTTTAAAAAAATGGGAAAATTTTACATAAATAAATTTTATGATCAGAAACTTATATTTAAACACATTTGCTTTGTGCTGTATGTTCTAAAATTAAATTTCTCACAGAAGTTTATCTAAAATATATTTTTTAAAAACTTGATTTTGTGTGTGTGATAACATATCTTAAAAAAACACTTTTGTAATTATTTTTCAGAACTAGGGCACCGACCAAAATATCGCAGTTTGGAAAAGAAATTGCAAAATCTTTACACCAATAGCAATATCTATTCTGAAAGATAAGAAAATATGAAACGTTCATATTTAGTGGCAAAAACAACTGAGAGTCCACTTTACTTTTACTTGATAAATTAAACTTTCAACATAAATAACACATTATCGAGAAGTGTAAACATGTTTTATTTTCACACATAAGAAATGGCTTGATTTAAAGTAAAAATAAAGAACAATCAACGAAAATCTTCCAAAGCGAAAAGTTTCAATATAACATTTTAATTAAACCTATAAAGACTTTTGCCTCAAAAAAAATTGAGAATGCACTTATGAAAAACATGTTTAACTGCCCCTAAATATTTTCTACTTGACTGCTATTTATATTTAATTCTGTGGTATCTTATCTTAAACCGTTTCAACGATCATTTTTGTGTGATTTAGTTTGTTAGATGAACTTAAAGCCACAAATTTTTATTTTAAACAAGTAATATAAAAAGATTTTTTAAAGTCAATTCTCCTACTTAGATCAACAAAGAAAAATTTTATTTTAGCTACTTTTAATTAAATAGCTACAATTAATATAAATATGTATATACATATGACAGGATCACAACATTAAGAAGTAATTAATTTTTAGTGTTTTTCATTAAAGTACCGTATTGTCATCCAAAACAATCGTGTATATAAAATTTCTGTTCAACTGAATGCTTTAAAACGTGAGAAAAACATTTTAAAGTTTTGACCCAAGTCGCTAAAAATGAAACCAACGTGGCTGTATCTGCAATTCTTTAAATAATTAGTTTCAGTCAATTAATTTTAATGAATTATAGTTAAATTATCGTATTTTTACCCAAAACAATAATGTATAGAAAATTTTTAAGATAAATTTTTAGACAGAAAAAAAACTGAAAGTGCTACTTTGAATGCCCGATTTGTAGATCTAAAAAAAATCGTCCAATTTCAAAGACTAAAGGGAAAAATATTTCTCTCTCAAAACCATGTATAGTTTTGTGCTACAATCATACTTTTTGTAAGTCCATATTTTAAAAAGTTGTTAGTAACCACAGATAAAACTTCAAAAACCTTCAATTAGGAACGCAGAATTCCGAGGAGTTCATTAAATTATTATTAATAAAATAGAGTGCATAATAAACAATTTTATGTGGAAGAAAGTTGGTGAGAAAAATCAAAAAGGTATTCAAACTGAAGGAAATTAGACATTGCGTGCTATTAAGATTAGCATGGAAAATTTAATAAATAAGGGGAACAAAAATTTTTTTACAGCGTCAGTTTCCTAATACAGGTCTTTCGCACTTTATGGAAACGATTTTGTGTGTGTATGATAGTTAGTTTTTATCTTTAAATGCTGTATTTTTTGTAGCAATTTGCTTCTGTCTGATAGCCATGGTACTTGATAATAGCTCTAGTTCGAATCTTTCATGAAAGTAAACTTTTTCTTAGTACCGACACATGCCAATTTTCCTCCATTCCTCTTGAACCGATTTCCAAAGTCCACTCAGTGTTCTTGGATGCCGTTTTCCTAAGGCTCGTTTTAATAAACCGAGGGCACAAAAGTCCATTGTAAAAGCATCAAGTGATTTTACAGGTATCTCATCAAATGGAATACTTTATTCCTGTTTCAACGGCAGACATGTGATTAGAGGCTTTGTCCATATGAAATTCAATTTTATCAATGTCCTTTTCATATATGGCTGGAATTTCTTCCTCAAAAATTGGTTCTAAAATATTCTACTGAGAGTAGAGTGAATTAAATTTGGATTCAATTCAGAATTTTTTGATTTTGAATTTGCCGTTTTAACAAATTTTTACAACTGTTATGAATTCTTTTGGAAACTTTTCCCTACACTCACAAAGCCATTTCGAACGGTCAGTTCCGTAAATTGAGCAATAGAAAATTGATCTTTTTTTACTACAGTCACTTAAATATACCCATGCCTCACCGAGTGTTACCACAAATTTCCTTTTTCCAGCAGTTAGCTGTCTTCATTTAATTTTCTACAATGTATATTTCTTTCAGGAATATGCTTTGGCAGAATCAGAGGAACTTTAGGTTTAAACATCTTTTTTTTAACTTAAGGTATCCGACTACGTTCGGAACCGTGATTTTGAAAAAGCGTATATAAATGGATAATATGTACATTTAATGTCACTTAGATTAGAAAATGCATATAAAATTGTTTTAAGAATAGTATTACAATAAAAAATTATTTAAGTACAATATTTTGACAAAAAATGAACATAGAATGACAAATTTTCAAAATATTCTCCTTTGTGAATAATGCTTCTATTACAATAATATTTTGTCTCTCTATAGCTCAGACCACTGTACAGAGGCTCAACTAGAATTTTTGAAATATATAACTTAGAAGTGGGTTTATCCGTGTTTTGCGACAACAGAGGGGAGAAATTTTAAGAAAAAAAACGCCGATAATTATTTCAATGGGTTGTAACTCGGAAAATAATGTGAATTTTTCAAAAATCATAGTTGAGCCTCTGAACAGAGATCTGAGATATATATATAGGCAAAATATTATTATAATAGAATCATTTTTCACAAAAGGAGGACATTTTGAAAAAAGGTTATTCTAAGTTAATTTTTTGCTGAAATATTGTATTTAAATAATTCTTTTTTGTCACAATGTCCTTAAAACAATTTTATGCATGTATCCAATCTAAGTGACACTAAATATCATGAAAATTATTCATTTATGCGAATTTTTAAAGTCATGGTTCCGAACGTAGTCGGATACCTTAAATCTTTAGGAATTATTTTACTTATAGTGCCTGAAGACTCCCAGTTTCGATGCAATGAATCTTTGAATCGTTGCATTTTCTTTTAAGATCAGAGACTTCACTTTCTTGATGGTTGTGTTTGCGTTTAAACAGTCTTAGGATGAGGTTTCGAGGTCATGTTTTTATTTTTACTTTCAGTTAGACTTTTTTTCCTTTCAAATTTAATTTATTATAAATACCTTTCTTTTTAATGGAAAAAAACGGGATTTTTCAGTTGCCTCATAATTTGTTGATACGAATTATTTATCTTCGGAAAGCGCAGTTACGTAACCTTCGGGCCATTTATCAATTTTAGGAGCCATTTTCAAAAAGAAAACAAAATCTTTTATTTACATTCTCTTTAAAAGAAAACATTAGCAGACGATTATTCTGAAGTTGCCAAAGTTTTATCTCAAAATGCAGACGAGAAAGCGAATTACAAAATCGTTTCCATAAATTTTGAACGATCTTCTAGAAAGTTTCGAAATAACTCTGTAAAGACTATTTAGCGTATATTCTATATAGCGTTTAGAACTATCTGGTAAGTACGAATTACCAAGAATTTGTTTTGGCGACAAACTGATAACTAAATTACAATATTTATATATCTCAAACTATAAGCTATTCTCGTAGGCTATTCCTAATCTAATCTGAGAATGGCTGATACGCGTTATACATAAATATATATGCAAATATAAATAATATTTCCTGGACAATAATATATCAATAAGAATATATCGAAGTTCTCAATAAGCATGCCATTTTCAAAAGGTTTCTCACAAAAGAACTTTTTGAGAATTAGTGGAAAAAAGAAATATAACTTTATTGAAAGAAATTTTGAGGCATAAAAACTACTGTACAAATTTAAAATTCTAGAGTAGGGTTTGGCAACCTTTTATCTGTGGCTTGCCAAACCAATCTGTGCCAACATGATTCAGCCTGCCACACTGTAGGGGACATTTTTGAAACAATCTGATTCCCGTGATAATGCATGCAGAGTTAGAGAATAGAGGTCAATAATATAGGATTACAGTTTTATTATATAAATTAGTTTTACGTCATTTAAAGATATTTCTTAACATAAAACACTAAACAGCATAAAATATAACTATTTCTTAAACAAAAATTTAAAAAAAATAAAGTTGTACATATATTATGCATTTTTAAACGTACAGTAGAACGTCATTTATCCGAACGTCAAATATCCGAAGCGTCAAACATCCTAACCAGTTTTTTTTGTCAATTTAGAAGACGCAAAAAGACTACAATGACGACCACAGGGATGAAATTACCTACTTTGTCCATTCGATCCCAGGATTTCAAGAATGCGATGAAGATATAGAAACCTGGATGACAATCGATGCAGAAGACTCAGTGGATTTTAAATGCTAAATTATGACGAGATTGTGACTTCTGTGCAAGCAGAATCCGACCCTATCGACAATGAAACTGATGAAGATGAGGACAACAACAACGAAAGTAGCAAGGGTCCATCAAATGCTAGCGTGTTTTCTGCGTTAAAGATAGCTATGGAGTGGTACGAACAACAATCAG